>JAMXBD010003561.1:0-113697 GCA_024138025.1 Combretum micranthum
CCCCCCCCCCCCCCCCCCCCCCCCCCCCCCCCCCCACGCACACACACAACTCCCATTTCTTCTTCTTTTCATCCTCTATTTATCTTCAAGTAAGTAAAGTTTCACACTCCTTCCAATCATAAAACTTTGTTATGCTAAGTGATTCTTGGATATTTCCAACCAAAGACCCCATGAGCTTTGCTAGGGTCAAGAAAGATCAAAACAAAAATACCGAACATTACAAAGTAGATCTATCACTTAAAGAAACTTTCATGCCAAAAGCTGACTTTTTCTCCATCAAAAAGTATTTTGAACAAAAGATCTTTTATAAAATATAGTTTTTTATGTTTCCAAAACTCATTTAAGCATTTGATAAAGTAGATCCATCATCTTATTACTCATGATCATGTAGGCATTTAAGGTTTTCATTGTTATTTTGTATTTATGTGTATTAATAGTCTTTAATACTTTGTCTTTAGTAAATGACTCTCCTAGTGTATAGATCTATAGATAGATGAGTCCATGAAGTCAAAAAGAAAAGTACTTTGCAAGAAAAAGAATTATGAAAATTCGGATGACTTTGAAAACCTAGGTCAAAAACACTTTTAACAACTTCTAAACATATATTTTATAAGAGAAATGAAGCCTATGGGTAATAGATAATGTTTAGTAATATTTTTCATAAGCCTAAATGAGTTTTTACTAAAGAAAATGTTAGAAACAAGAAACGAAGTCCATAGAAGTTTTGAGCTAGAAGTCATGTAGACAAAATTCGTGATAATGTATGTAGGGTTAGAAAACACCATTTTTCCAACTCCAAAAATGATATTTTCTTAAATAAATGAAGTCCTTAGGATATAGGTATAATAAATACTTAAAGTTTTAAGTACAATATATACTTTTCCTAAAAGAATCAACTTGAAAATGGACTTTTGTAAATTCGGATTTTTGGAAACCCCATAGTAAAAGACCCACTTAAAAGTTTATAAATGGGGATTTTATTAAAGAAATAAAGGCCTTAGGATATAACTAATATAAGGGTCAAAATTTCTTTGAACAAAGTAGAGTTTTTCTAAAAGAAAATCCTTGTAATAGGTAGGAGTGGTCAAGTGTAGGAAATTCACTTACTAAACTTTGGTATAAAATGGTTTCTAAGAAAAGTTTATTTTTAAAATTCTTTAAATCTAAAAAGTTATAAGAGCGTAGACTCATCAAAGTTCACATCATAACATTCATGGTAGGGAAAACCATTACCATTTCATTTAGTATCATTTCATACTTAGGAATCTCAAATGCATTCATGAAAACCGCATTTTTGGAATCAAGAAACCGGCTGTACAGATCTGATGCCTCAATTTCGAGGCTTAGATATTTTCAAAACTTGATTTAAACTTCATATTTAGAAAGCTCTTCCGATGTAGATAGAAATCGGTATAAAATTTTCGAAATTCCGACTTAAAACGACCAAGTTATGGCCGTTTTAAAACGGAACTTCGAAAATGACGCGATTTCGGTTTCACAAAGTTTTCTTAGAGTTTTAGTGTCTTAAGTTGGTAGAATACTTATTAGGGTATTTCTTATATGAATAGGTGAACCCGTGGACGGTGACTATTTGCCTCCGACTATTATTACTAGAAGAACGGAGTACCAATGCGGAGTGAGTTTTTCTTCCCAATTCTTTATTGTATGTGCTTGTAAAGTAGTGCACTAAATTAGGTCAATTGAATGGAATATGAATGTTGGGGATTAATGGGAAAATGATTGATGATGATGTGAGAACACAAATTAAGAATATCGAAACCGGGTGATAACTTTGATTGTATAGTTAGCTATGATGGATTGTCTGATAAATTGATTGATCGCCTAAGTAAATTGGCTTAATCAACTACTTGGACTAATTGCTAAATTGACATGTGCATATCACAAGGGGATGGAGCATGAGCATTGTAGGTTAGTCGTGAACCATAAACGACATCGAATAATCGTAGGTTAGTCGTGAACCATAAACGACATCGAATAATCGTAGATTAGTCGTGAACCATAAACGACATCGAATAATCGTATGTTAGTCGTGAACCATAAACGACATCGAATAATCGTAGGTTAGCCGTGAACCATAAACGGGATATTGTTAGTACCGCAGTATCGTTAATCTGCTAACCCGAGATGGAGGGCGCAATTCCATCCACGTATGAGTTCCGGTTGGTCATATGTATGTTGAACTCATGTGTTTTGATGCATACACTTGCTTGATTATAACTTGTTTGAATTGCTGTGGCATAAATGTTTTTGTGGGAGATTACACTCATTAAGCTAGTTAGCTTACGTCCCTACAGTCCATTCCTTTTGCAGCTTACACATTTATGGCTTAGGCGACGAGACCCCGCTGAACAGTACCGAAGCTAGGAGTTTTCCCTACAAGTTGTAATTTCAGTATTAGACTTCCATAGAAAACTTCTAAGACTTGATGACTGTAATGGACCGTTAAATATTCTTTTGCGGGGGAATGCCCCTTAGAATTTGTAATATTTATTTATGTTTCATGAATTATATCCTATTGCCTATGCATGCCAAATTAAGCTTTTCTCCATTCGGACTTGTACTCTATTGTGTAAAGGTACGCCTTACATCTATAGAGACTCTCGAAGACTAAGGTGGTAATTCGGGAATCTTATATGGCATATGGCGGATTGTTACGTTTAGGGGACCCTATGGGGCGTGACAAGATAGCTATAGCCCCAGCTTCTAAAGCAAAAAGTTTAAACCCTTCCACAGTTTCAGAGGAAATGTTAGTGGCAATAAGGAGACACCTGAGATCAAAGTGACATGCTGGAAATGTAAGAAGGAGCACTATCCGAAGAGGTACCCCCTTCTTCAACACAAATGTTATTTTTGTGGAGACCCAAGCCACAAGATCGGTGATTCTCCTAAGAAAGCTTCCACCATTTGCTTCGTGTGCAAGCAAACTGGGAACTTCGCCAATGAATGCCCACAAAGGAAGAATGCACCAGCAAGACTATTTGGTTCTACGGGAGCAGCAGCACCGGCAAAGAATGGAAATAGAGGGAGCAACTTGAGCTGATCTGGAGCAGTTGTCCATGGAATGAGAATATACAACCTAGAAGGATAGTGGGTATGCGAGGAGTCCGGCGACGAAGGAGCGGAGCTAGCAGTTGTAAACCCCCAAATTTTTGGAATCGGTTTAGCTTAAAACTTTAAACCAGAAGTCAACCAGATTTCCAAAGTCAACAAAACCATAGTTTACCATAACCGCTTAAGTCTGGCATTGCCGTTTTCTTTGGCCCTAGAAAACGAAGTTGGAATAATTAGCTAGAATAGTTCGTAATAGCTATAGGGTATATAAAAATATCAGATTGACAATTTTCGAGTGTCTTTTGAACCCAATCGGACATAGTTCTCGAAAAACGTGCCGAGAGCTCGGAATAGAAAAATTATTCCGAATATACCGTTAGACTCGTAAAAATATTAGGTTTTCAAAAATATCAATTTCGTAATTTTTCGGTAGCTAAAAATAACATATATAGCTATTATACGCATATTTTCTTACTACTAATACTTTATTAGTCATATTTACTTTATATTATACTATTCATTACTATTATACACTATTCTTTTATCTCTACTTTTTCTTACACCTACTCTTACAAACACCATAACCTATAAACTTTACTTTTTATCTTTCGTATAACTTTATTTCACATCTATCTTACACATTACATCTTTTATGAAAAATAAAAAAAAATAAAATCACTCTCTCTCACATCACTCAATGGTCGGCGCCCCCTCCCATGTGCCCTCAATTTGTTTCAATTTTTTTTATTTTAATCACACAAAATTCACTCCATATTTTCCTATAAATACCCCCCCTCCTCTTTCACTTCTTTCACACATTCACTACCCACAAATTTCTTACCAAAACTCTCTCAAATTCTCCTCTCAAAACTCTCTCCAAATACCATCCCAAAACTCTCTCAAAATAATTCCACAATAACTTCTACCTACAAGTAAAACCCATAGCCATATAACCATACCAAAGTCTTCTTTAGGTAACCACCTTCTATTATTTTCTTCTTCTTCATGTCATGTAACTTTACATGACCATAGTGTGAGTTTGCAAAGACTACAAGTTATGGAAGCTACATTATGGTCATGTATTGTTCTTGTTCATGAAAATCTATTTATGTTTATGATATTATTTTTGTTCATATTATTGTTACTATCTCTAAATATTATTATCTATATATATATACATTTCTTAGAGCATATAAGCTCACTTGTAATTTATTTATGCAACGCAATTTATTTATTTATTCCATTGCAATTTATTTACTTATTCCTTGTTACTTTAAGACTAGTCTCTAGTCTTAGGCTTGTCATCATCAAGTCAAAACAAATTTATCTTTCTTTCATTTTTTTTAAATTTTGGGACTAGTCTACTTCTTAGTCCCGGGAGCCTTGAAAAAGCTAAGACTCCAATACTGACTTTATTACTTATGTTTATTTTACTTGCTATTATTTTCCTCATAATTCATGTTCATTTAAATTGTTGTCCTAATTTCAAGTTCTAAAAATAAATTGCCAAAAAGGAGATTTTTGACACTTAGAAATAAGTTTATGTAAAGAAGAAAATCTATGGTTTGAAAACAAAGTTATCTCTTTTCAAGTTACAAGAAGAAACCACTAAGATTTTAGAAACTACTTTTACTATAAAAAGTTTCTTAAGTCACATATTGTTCCACTTTGTTTTTATCAAGAAAATAAATTTTAATGCATGAATGATTCTATGAACAAAATAAAACATGAGAAAAGGATGAGAAATTTTTTTTTTCAAATAAAGATTTTTTGCAAACAAATAGACAAAGGAATTTGTACAAGAAAATAAATAGGAAGAATAGTGTATTTTCTAAAAACTCCAAAATAGTATTAGTATAGAAAACCTAGAAGGAAGAAAATTTACTTTCAAAAAGTTACTTGGATATATATATATATATATAAGCCAACATACAACATTTTTGTAAAACAAAAGGAACGAAATATTCATTTTAAGAGACCAACAAAAATAAATTCTTGTAAACTATATATTTTTAAAAACTCCAAAACCAACATGATTTTATTTGAGCAACATGAATGGACAACAAACACTTAAGCATGAATAAATATGAGCTAAGTAACCATAAAAGAAAATTTTTTTAACTATATAGATAACTAAGAATTTATCATGCAAGTTTTGAATGAATGAACCAATGCTGTTTTTGAATTAGAAAATTCGTGGTGGATTTTGTCACCACTGTTTTGGGGCTTAAATGGTTTAGTTTGCCAAAAATAGTTTTAGAAATGGATTGATCTTTTCGAGTAGGTAGAAATCGGTATATTATATGTGCGATTCCGAGTTAAAATGATTAAGTTATGGCCATTTTAAATTGGAACTTTTCTTTATATGAACTTTAATGTTCTTTTGATATTGTTTTGTCAAAATTCAAGAAAATCATCAAGGAATGCTCATTGTGGGTATTTTCTTTGGCTAGGTGACCTCGAGGAAGGATTCCTTTACCCCAAGATTATTTCGATTAAGTGGAGTGTGTGAACGACTGACCCGCATAGGAATAGTTATTTCCGTTAAATGCTATACTTGTTGTGCTTGTAATTTAGTTGCATTAGAATTAGGAAAAGATAAATCGATATGTATGTAAAATAATTCTTTGAAAGAATCCTAAGAATATCGAAGCCGGAATTGTTTTAAATGCTTGTTTTAGTATAACCTTGATTGGTATGAAATTCTTTGATCACCTTAAATTCAAAAATAATTATGCTATGACATCATAAATAAATGGATTCATGCATACCACAAAGTGAGTCACATTGCATATGGGTTATTATCCTTGGGTGAGAAGGATAGTAGGCTCATGTCGAAAGTAACACTTGCGGAGTATCCGAAAGCGATTGCTTGGCAGTTTAAGGGAAATGCTTGGTGAAAAATCTGAAAGCAAGGTCAATTCAAGTAAACTTGGAATGCTTGGCGATGAGTGCTCGTGAGCATAAAATTTTTTTAAACTAAAACTACTTGAATTGTGGTTATGTATCACTAAACCCCGAATGGAGGGCGCAAATCCATTCAACATATAGTTCTCGGAAAACTATATGCTTGTTTTCCCCCATGTATGTTGCATCACATTTGATTGTTTAAACAACTTGTTTAAAATCTCGTTACAAGAAGTTATTTATGGAAATAGTTCTCACTAAGCCTATTAGCTTATACCCACATAAATATCTTTTGCAGTTTCCCTATTTATGGTTAAGGCCACGAGGACCCTACGGGCAGGTAATTTCTTTTTGGATAAAGGAATTTTTAGATGAAGTGTAGTATTAGTATTGATGTACAAATATTTTTGTAATAGATTAGTAATCACAGGGAAGTATCCCTAAGTTTGTAAGGATCATTGTTATGAGTGAATGATTATTATGAATCCTCTTTTCTTAATGTGTTATTTATATCTTCTTTCCATAAATGGTCCTCTAAAGTTGTGAAAGCACGCCTTACACTTAATATAAAAGCTTTTGGGAATCGCTAAGGTTGTCATACTTAAGCTTTAATATTGAGCGTGGCGGATTGTCATGTTTAGGGTACCCTTTGGGGAGTGACAGCAGCTGTAGATGGAGATTATGGCTCAGATTTTGGATTGGTAACAGGTCAGGATTGAAACCCTTTTCTTTGATGAAAGTTATTAAATTTCCTGCGTTCAATTCTTGTGATACAAGTATAAAGTTTTATACCCGCAATTAGCTTAAGTATACCAGTCTCGTAATTAGCATAAAATTCGAGTGCAGGATACATACTCGTAGCTAGTCAACCCGCTTATGCTTTGTTCGATAGGGAGCTACCCATTCTTTTATCACCGTTAGCTTGGCTAAGCAAATTGGGTTACCTATAGATACTATCGCTACCGGTTTTCGAGTTAAGACCCCCACCGGAAGCATAGTAACGACAAAGGAAATGCTTAAAGGCTATCCAATGGAGATACAAGGAAGTCACTCTAAGTGTGACCTAATAATCTTGGAGATAAGCAAATACGAAGTAATCTTGGGTATGACTTGGTTGACATCTATCAAAGCTTTAGTGGATTGTAAACAAAAGGAAATGAAGTTTAAGGATCAAAGTGGATGTGAAGTTGTAAACCCCGATAATCTCAGTAGTTAAGAAAACCACGGGAGTTGAAAAGCGAAACCCTAATCCGGTTCAGTTCAAGTCTAGTGAGAGGAGCTTAGGAACCCTAAATCCGGCATTGCTTCGGTTTCATAATAAAAGAAGTCTTATAAAGTAAATGAATATGAATTATCATTCTAAAGTATATTTTAGACCTTTGAGAGTTTTAAATTCGGGAATTTTTCAATTTCGGGCCTTCCCGAGCTCAATTACGGAAAAGCGTGCCCCGGGATCACGAACTTAGAAAAATGTTCCGGAATATTCATTAGAACCGTAATTTTATAAGGATTCCAAAAATATCAATTTTATAATTTTCCGGGTTATAAAAATTACAGTTATAGCCTTTTCTCATGTTTTTGTTACAACCGGTAAAGTAGATGTCTTGTCTACTATTCACAAGTACAAACTACACTACACACTACCCATACCCTATTCTTACATCCTTACAACTACTCATTTCAATTTTCTTTCCCAAGGATTTTTGTCTCTTAAATAATTATTACATTTTAATTACTAAAAGTACAAAAATCAAAATTTCACACACACACATTCCCTTCCCTGTGCGCGCCCCCCCCCCCCCCCCCCCCACATAGCCGGCACCCCTTATCACGCCCCGTAGGGTATCCTAAACGTAACAGCCCGCCACATACTAAATAAGACTCTCGAGTTCCCTACCCGAGCCTTCGGGAGTCTTAAGTAGATGTAAAGCGTTCCTTTACGACAATAGAATACTTCAACAAATGGAGTTAAACAGTCTAATGTGGCATTCACTAGCTATAGATAATAAATCAAAACACATAATTATCGTTTACAAAATCTAAGGGGCATTCCCCCGCAAAATAATAACAAGTCCATTACAGTCATCCAGAGTCCTTAGTTTCCAATGGAAGTCTATAAAAAAGAAATGGATTAAACTTCTACGGGAAACTCCTATCTCCGTACCTGTGCTGTGGCTTGCCTCGGCCTAAGCCATATAAATTTGTGCTGCAATAGATAAAAACTATGGGGGTGTAAGCTAACTAGCTTAGTGAGTAATAACTTCCATAACACAATTAAATACAAATCATTCAAGCAAGTGTATGCATCAAACAAATGTGATCAACAAACATATGACCAACCGGAAATCATATGTGGATGGACTTATGCCCTCCATCCCGGGTTAGCACATTAACGAATCCCTACGGTACGACGCTGTTTAAGCTCACAGTCAACTAATAATATTTCGTTTTATGGATCACGATTAACCAACAATTCGTTTTATGGATCACGATTAACCAACAATTCGTTTTATGGATCACGATTAACCAACATATTCGTTTTATGGATCACGAAAAACCAACCAATGCGAATGCTCCAACCCCATCGTGATATGGATGAATCCAAGTTACCATTGAAGTCGGATATTCATTAATTCAATTCTTTTAGGTGACCAACAAGTATTCGCAGACATTCATCATAAGATACTAGCTAATCAGTCAATAGCTTAACACCCAGTTTCGATATTCCTTAAGTTTCATTTCACATATCAACAGTAGACAACATTACAATTCCCACATACCCCATCATGCATATACAATTCCTTTTTTATCTTTGCCTATACCACTAGTGCCCCTACATTACAATCACATTCATTAATTGAGAGTGGAAGCAAAACTCACTCGGCCATTGGACGCCGGTCTTTCTAATAGTAGTAGTCGGGAGGTAGGGTGTCGTCCTGCTCGGGATCACGTACCAAGTAAGAATAATCCTAATGAGATTCTCATTATGTAACTAAATCAAGCTACACATCTAAACTAAATGAATTCGGATTTCTCGCTATTTGCGGAAGTTCCGACTTAAAACGGCCATAACTTGGTCATTTCAACTCGGAATTTCGCAAATTTTATATCGATCTCTATCTACTTCGAAAGATCTATCTATTTCTAATATTAAATCCAAGTTTTGAAAATAGTAAAGTCACTGAACAGTGGGATCAGTTCTGTTCTGTCATTTCTCAATTCCGAAAAGTTTGCTTTGCTTTTGATAAGAAATGTTCCTAGTTGATGATTCATGCATGAATGGTATAGGAATGAATTACTGACATGAATGCCATGTAATGAACTCAATGTATGCATAGACATGATGATTTTGTGATAATAAACTCTTATGAATTCCTAAGTGTTAGAAAATTCCATAAAGGTTATTTCTTAAGAAGCTATTCTTCCACTTTACACTCCTTAGGGTTTTCTTGATTTTTAATCTTGTAATTTTACTTGCTATCTAAATAAAAATAAGTTCTCAAAGTCTATATTTACCATGGACTTCATTCATGCATAAAAATTCCCATTTTTCATTTGGTAATCATGTTTTTAAACAAGCTTTTTGTAAAAATCCGAATTTTCCAAATTTCATTTTCTTGCATTTTTCTTAAGGAAAAACTTGTCTAATGCATTAAAAATGAAGCTCCAATATATATATTATCTAAGGACTTCATTTAGCTTATAAAACATCCAATTTAGACTTAAATACCAAGTGTCCTTGTAGGCATGAACCTAAGTACGAATTTAACCATTGATCAACATATCAACATTTTTCATTCTAACTCCACTACTTGTTTTACATTCCTATCATGCCTAAACTCATCCAAGCTTATAAAAATCATCCTTTCAAGATATCTATCACATATACCCTTCATTTTTCTTGTGAAATATGAGAAAAAAAATGATTTTGGTGGCTTTTAAGGTAGGGTTTCCATTTCATCCGAATTTTCAACATTGCATATTCAACTAAACCTTTCCTTTTTCAATGTTCTTGCTTCCTACATGTGAAGATCTACTATCTAACACCTCTATACATATACAAGACTACATTTTTATGATCATCAATGCATGGAAATAAAAATAGCTCTATGATCATACATGTACATGAAGTTGTGGATGTCTAAACCTTAGATCTACTAAATATAATGCATGAATCATGGATCTCATGGCATGAACAACAATATATATGCAAGATCTTTACTTTACATGCATGAACAAGATGAGATTTTAACATAAACACATCTAAACATTAGATCCATGTCTTGTGATGGCTTGATATTCTTGTTCATGTGTTTTCATGTCCCTAGCAAGAGCATCATGGGAATTAAATGAGAAAACACACAAGATATAGTCTTGCCATTACAAGATCTAGGATGAACAAGGTCTAAAATCAACATACCAAAGGAGTCTTGAAGTGGAAAAGAGAAGAAAACAAGTTGAAGTTGTGAGGGGGAGGGGGCAAAGCTCACGGCACCAAGGGGGAAAAAGAGAGGATTTTTTACTCTTTTTTAAAATTGAAACAAGAAGAAATGAGGAGAGAGAGAGAAAAATATGTTTATATATGAAGGCATTAGGGTTTATAATGAATAAAAATTGTAAAAATAAATCAAATGAGGGAAAGAATCCGGGGGTGGGGGTGGGGTGGCGCCGGCCACTTCAAGAGGGAGTGAGTGGTGTGTTTGAAATTTTGATATTTGTAATTTATTTAATTAAAATGTAATAAATGTGATAATTGATTAAGAGACAAAATTTCTTGGAAAAGAAAATTGAAATGAGTAGTTGCAAGGATGTAAGAATAGGGTATGGGTAGTGTGTAGTGTAGGTTGTATTTGTGAATCGTAGACAAGACATCTACTTTACCGGTTGCTTCGAAAACACGGGAAAAGCTATAACTGTAATTTTTATAGCTCGGAAAATTACGAAATTGATATTTTTGGAATCCTTATAAAATTATGGTTCTAATGAATACTCCGGAATATTTTCTGAATCCGTGGTCCGGGGCACGCTTTTCCGTAATTGAGCTTGAAAAGGCTCGGAATTGAAAATTTCCCGAATTTAAAACTTTCAAAGGTTTGAAATGTACTTTAAAACAATAATTCAACTTCATTTACTTTATAAAATTTCTTTTATTATGAAACCGAAGGAAAGCCGGATTTAGGGTTCCTAGGCTTCTCTCACTGAACTCAACCTGGATCGGATTAGGGTTTCGCCTCCAACTCCCGGGGTTCCCTAGCTACTGAGAATACCGGGGTTTACAACCTCCCCACCTTAAATAAAGCTTTTTCCTCAAAACGGAACTGACGTACCTTGTCTTTCAAATATCTCGGGGTACTTCCTCCGGATTTTCTCTTCAGCTTCCCAGGTTGCTTCCTCAAAGGCATGATTCCTCCATAACACTTTAACATAGAGGATGTCCTTGCTTCGTAGCCTTTGAGTTTTCTTATCCAATATCTTCACTGGGTGTTCCTCATATGTTAGGTTCTCCTTTAGCTGAATTGGTTCCAACTCCAGAATCCTTTCCGGGTCGGCAACATACCTCCTCAACACTGACACATGGAATACATTATGGATCCCGAACAAATTTGGTGGCAGGGCTAGCCGATACGCCAGATCTCCGACTCTTTCCAATATTTTAAAAGGTCTAATGTATCTTGGGCTTAACTTCCCTTGTGTACGCATCCTCTTAATACTTTTAATTGGGTTTATCTTTAGGTACACGTGATCACCCACCTTAAACTCAAGTTCTCTTCTTTTCAGATCTGCCCAGCTCTTTTGCCGGCCTGAGCTTCTTTCATTTTCCGCTGAATCAACCTCACTTTATCCGCGGCTTCTTGTACCAATTCTGGCCCAATTACTACCTTTTCCACTTCATCCCAAAACAAAGGGGACCTACAACGCCGTCCATACAAAGCTTCATACGGTGGCATCTGGATGGTGGAGTGATAGCTGTTATTGTAGGCAAACTCGATTAGGTGTACATGGCTATCCCAATTCCCTTTGAATTCCAAGGCACACGCTCTCAGCATGTCTTCTAAGGTTTGGATCATCCGCTCAGACTGTCCATCGGTCTGAGGGTGATAGGCCGTGCCAAAATGCAATTTAGTGCCCAAGCTCTTTTGCAAGCTTGTCCAAGACTTGGACACGAATCTCGGGTCTCTATCGGAGATAATCCCTGCAGGTATGCCATGTAATCTTACGATCTCTCTGATATAGATCTTGGCTAATCTTTCCATTGAGTAGGTCATATTTATGGGTAAGAAATGCGCCGACTTCGTCAATCGATCCACTATCACCTATATTGCATCACAACCCGATGGAGTCTTGGGAAAACCACACACAAAATCCATGGATATCTGATCCCACTTCCATTCCGGGATGGGTAAGGGCTTTAGCAATCCGCCCGGTCTCTGGTGCTCTACTTTCACCTGTTGGCATCCTGTATGGCGGGGGTGGCGGCAACGGCACATTAAAGGAATGCTCCTCTTGTGGAGCCGGTGCCTCTGCAGTCATTTCCCGATGATCTGCGAGTGGGGGATGTGGGGCCGAATCCCGAGCACTTTGCCCAAGGTGAGGGTTCTGAACTGGATTCTGATTTTGAATGAAGGTGTTTAGAAGATTGGCCAGTTGTCCAATCGCATTTAGCACATTACCCTGTTGATTTTGGGGTACAGCCCCTTGGGGGTTAGGTGGCGGCATAGCCGGCTGATCGGCCTCGTTCGAGTTAGACCCTTGTTCCTGATTCCGAATTCGTCGGTTTCGTCTGTTTACACATTATTCAATGAATTTTTAGTATTCTTAGGAGGTTTCAGATTCCAAAAAGGACTAAATTTGTTAACAAGGTTTTGAAAATTGCAAAAATTCAGAAATCAATTTAGAAGGAAACAGAGTTTCATAAATTCATATAATCACAAGGAGAATATAAAAATTCACACATAGAGTAACAAGTTGACATTTCATAACAATAATGTGAATGAATGAATGCTCATGCAATCTATATGCAGTTAATGTTCTTTATGTATTGTGACTATCATGCATGCTTTTCTCAACTCTTTTCCTTTGAAATAAACACGATCTTTTCATTGCTTTAGAGAGCCATACAAATATTACATCAAGATTTTTGTTCCCAAAATTTGGCTAGCTAAGTCCCAATTCCGATTCTAATAATTTTCCTATTTCCAAAAACATGACTAAATACAGGGAAAAGAAACAAATAAAGTACTAACTATCCTGAAATCCTAAGGCAAATTGGCATCCCGCATTGCCTACTACAAAATAAGAAAATCAGGACTCCTCTTGGACTTCATGGGTTAGCTAACATCCCGGTCTCTACTCATCACCAGAGTCATCGGGGGTCGAGCTAGGAGGTCGTCTCCTGCTGGTAGAACCACCGTCGTCCCGTCGGATGAACAAACGAAGGTATTCCCTCGTAGTCATCCTCCGTTTCCTAGCAGGTCCGACTAAGGGTTCCAGGTCTTCACTTTCTTCCTCTTCCTCAGTACCTTGCCCTTCCCTCGGGCTTACATCGTTCTCCTCACCTCTAACCTCTGGCTCACTCACCTGAGTCTCTATTATCTCATTCTCTCTCACTGGCTCTCCACCCATGCCTTCTATCTCCAAAGGCTCGGGGGCTACAGGCTCAGCTACTACCATACCAAGTACAAGGGGATTTTCACCTTCTACATAAACATCCCTCCACGTCAAGGGGTCAAACTCGGGTTCCGCCCTACCGCTATCAGGTATCTCCAGCTCCCGATTAAAATCCCATACAATCGGGTTGGGTTCCGGATTCACTTCAGCTTCCGGCTCGGCAGGTGGGGTAGGGGTTCTAGGAACTACATTTTCTTCCCAGTTAGGATCCTCCTCAGGGTCCTCTTCCTCTTCTTCTTCTTCATCCTCTCCAATCACAGGCGCCCCATTCAATTGCATGCCTATATCAATAGCTGGAGGTAGAGCTATCATTCGAGGTGGGAGAATATCTAAGTAAATCGCATGCCAAGTGATATGATTCCATGCATCTGCTAAATTCTAGTCAGGGTGATCATACAAATTATCATGGGCATACACATATAAAGGCCCTATGGGAATCCATACTCTAAAATCTGGAGGGGTTCGGTTTCCTCCACCCTTCAAAATAAATGTAGCTTCTCTAGTCATGGGCTCACGCCCATAATCAACCATGATCCTCTCTAGAGTATAAATTGTCTCCAATTTTGTCTAACTCCTCCTTCCCATGGGATCATACCTCAATCGATCCACTACCACTAGCACCATCTGGTATATCTCAATCTCCTTCCACAACTTGTACATTTCCCCTGTAGTCCGGGGATGTCTGGCTAAGGCAAAATCTTCACACAACTCTCTTAACCTCAACCTATATTCCACCATCGTCTCATCGTTTCTCTTTGTAAAGTTCCTGGCCCGCTCCCTGGTCTCACCCAAGGAGACCTACAATAATACAACACTCCTAATCAGACTTAGTAAGAAAACGTTTTTAACTCCATTTAACCTATTAGTTAGATTTCTAAGTCCGGTTTCTTTTAATCCTATTGTAAAGCGTTCCTTTACGACAATGAATACTTCAACAAATGGAGTTAAACAGTTTAATGTGGCATTCACTAGCCATAGATAATAAATCAAAACACATAATTATCGTTTACAAAATCTAAGGGGCATTCCCCCGCAAAATAATAACAAGTCCATTACAGTCATCCAGAGTCCTTAGTTTCCAATGGAAGTCTATACAAAAAGAAATGGATTAAACTTCTACGAGAAACTCTTATCGCCGGTACCTGTGCTGTGGCTTGCCTCGGCCTAAGCCATATAAATTTGTGCTGCAATAGATAAAAACTATGGGGGCGTAAGCTAACTAGCTTAGTGAGTAATAACTTCAATAACACAATTAAATACAATCATTCAAACAAGTGATTATTCAAGCAAGTGGATGCATCAAACAAATGTGATCAACAAACATATGACCAACCGGAAATCATATGTGGATGGACTTACGCCCTCCATCCCGGGTTAGTAGATTAACGAATCCCTGCGGTACGACGCCGTTTAAGCTCACGGTCAACTAACAATATTTCGTTTTATGGATCACGATTAACCAACAATTCGTTTTATGGATCACGATTAACCAACAATTCGTTTTATGGATCACGATTAACCAACAATTCGTTTTATGGATCACGATTAACCAACATATTCATTTTGTGGATCACGAAAAACCAACCAATGCGAATGCTCCAACCCCATCATAATATGGATGAATCCAAGTTACCATTGAAGTCGGATATTCATTAATTCAATTCTTTTAGTTGACCAACAAGTATACGCAGACATTCATCCTAAGATACTAGCTAATCAGTCAATAGCTTAACACCCGGTTTCGATATTCCTTAAGTTTCATTTCACATATCAACAGTAGACAACATATACAATTCCCATATACCCCATCATGCATATACAATTCCTTTTTTATCTTTGCCTATACCACTAGTGCCCCTACATTACAATCACATTCATTAATTGAGAGTGGAAGCAAAACTCACTCGGCCATTGGACGCTGGTCTTTCTAATAGTAGTAGTCGGGAGGTAGGGTGTCGTCCTGCTCGGGATCACCTACCAAGTAAGAATAATCCTAATGAGATTCTCATTATGTAACTAAATCAAGCTACACATCTAAACTAAACGAATTCGGATTTCTCGCTATTTGCGGAAGTTCCGACTTAAAACGGCCATAACTTGGTCATTTCAACTCGGAATTTCGCAAATTTTATATCGATCTCTATCTACTTCGAAAAATCAATCTATTTATAATATTAAATCAAAGTTTTGAAAATAGTAAAGTCACTGAACAGTGGGATCAGTTCTGTTCTGTCTATTCCGAAAAGTTTGCTTTGCTTTTGATAAGAAATGTTCCTAGTTGATGATTCATGCATGAATGGTATAGGAATGAATTACTAACACGAATGCCATGTGATGAACTCAATGTATGCATTGACATGATGATTTTGTGATAATAAACTCTTATGAATTCCTAAGTGTTAGAAAATTCCATAAAGGTTATTTCTTAAGAAGCTATTCTTCCACTTTACACTCCTTAGGGTTTTCTTGATTTTTAATCTTGTAATTTTACTTGCTATCTAAATAAAAAAAAGTTCTCAAGTCTATATTAACCATGGCCTTCATTCATGCATAAAATTCCCATTTTTCATTGTAATCATGTTTTTAAACAAGCTTTTTGTAAAAATCCGAATTTTCCAAATTTCATTTTCTTGCATTTTTCTTAAGGAAAAACTTGTCTAATGCATTAAAAAGTGAAGCTCCAATATATATATTATCTAAGGACTTCATTTAGCTTATAAAACATCCAATTTAGACTTAAATACCAAGTGTCCTTGTAGGCATGAACCTAAGTTACGAATTTAACCATTGATCAACATATCAACATTTTTCATTCTAACTCCACTACTTGTTTTACATTCCTATCATGCCTAAACTCATCCAAGCTTATAAAAATCATCCTTTTAAGATATCTATCACATATACCCTTCATTTTTCTTGTGCAATATGAGAAAAAAAAATGATTTTGGTGGCTTTTAAGGTAGGGTTTTCCATTTCATCTCGAATTTTCAACATTGCATATTCAACTAAACCTTTCCTTTTTCAATGTTCTTGCTTCCTACATGTAAAATCTACTATCTAACACCTCTATACATATACAAGACTACATTTTTATGATCATCAATGCATGGAAATAAAAATAGCTCTATGATCATACATGTACATGAAGTTGTGATGTCTAAACCTTAGATCTACTAAATAAATGCATGAATAATGGATCTCATGGCATGAACAACAATATATATGCAAGATCTTTACTTTACATGCATGAACAAGATGGAGATTTTAACATAAACAACATCTAAACATTAGATCCATGTCTTGTGATGGCTTGATATTCTTGTTCATGTGTTTTCATGTCCCTAGCAAGAGCATCATGGGATTAAATGAGAAAACACATAAGATATAGTCTTGCCATTACAAGATCTAGGATGAACAAGGTCTAAAATCAACATACCAAAGGAGTCTTGAAGTGGAAAAGAGAAAAACAAGTTGAAGTTGTGAGGGGGAGGGGGCAAAGCTCACGGCACCAAGGGGGGAAAAAAGAGGATTTTTTACTCTTTTGTAAAATTGAAACAAGAAGAAATGAGGAGAGAGAGAAAAATATGTTAATATGAAGGCATTAGGTTTATTAATGAATAAAATTGTAAAATAATCAAATGAGGAAAAAAATCAAGGGGGGCAGGGTGGGGGGGGGGGGGGGGGGTGGCGCCGGCGAAACTTCAAGAGGGAGTGTGTGTGTGTGTGTTTGAAATTTTGATATTTGTAATTTAGTTTAATTAAAATGTAATAAATGTGATAATTGATTAAGAGATAAATTTCTTGGAAAAGAAAATTGAAATGAGTAGTTGTAAGGATGTAAGAATAGGGTATGGGTAGTGTGTAGTGTAGGTTGTACTTGTGAATAGTAGACAAGACATCTACTTTACCCGGTTGTTCCGAAAACAAGGAAAAGCTATAACTGTAATTTTTATAGCTACGCAAAATTACGAAATTGATATTTTGGAATCCTTATAAAATTACGGTTCTAATGAATATTCCGGAATATTTTTCTGAATCCATGGTCCGGGGCACGCTTTTCCGTAATTGAGCTCGGGAAGGCTCGGAATTGAAAATTTTCCGAATTTAAAACTTTCAAAGGTTTGAAATGTACTTTAAAACAATAATTCAACTTCATTTACTTTATAAAATTTCTTTTATTATGAAACCGAAGTAAAGCCGAATTTAGGGTTCCTGGGCTTCTCTCACTGAACTCAACCTGGATCGGATTAGGGTTTCGCTTCCAACTCCCGGGGTTCCCTAGCTACAAAGAATACTGGGGTTTACACCCCTCCCCTTCTTTTCCCCCTTATTTGATTTATTTTTACTATTTTTATTCACTAACAAACCCTAAATTATTCATATATAAACATATTTTTCTCTCTCTCTCTTCATTCTCACTTATTTCAAATTTTTACTAAAGTAAAAACTCTCTCCTCCTCCCCCTTGATGCCGTGAGCCCCCTCCCTCTCTCACTCACACACACAAGCTCAAATCCTCTTCTTTTCTACTCCAAAACTCCATTGGTATGTTGATTTTAGGCTTTGTTCTTCCTAAATCTTGTAATGGCAAAGCTATCTCTTGTGTGTTTTCTCATTCAATCCCAATGAGCATATGCTAGGGACATGAAAACACTTGAACAAGAATATCAAGCCATCACAAGACATGGATCTAGTGTTTAAATGAGTTTTTGTTAAGATATCCTCTTGTTCATGCATGTAAAGTAGAGATCTTGCATATCTATTGATGCTCATGCCATGAAGTTTATGATTCATGCATTATATTTAGTAGATCTAATGTTTAGACATCCACATCTTCACCTATATGTATGTTCATATAGTTATTTTGATTTCCATGCATTGATGATCATAAAAATATAACCTTGCCTATGTATAGATATTTAGATGGTAGATCTTCTTGTATAGAAGACAAGGAACTTGAAAAAGAAAATATTTTGTTGGAAAAGCTTAGTTGAAAATTCGGATGGATTTAGAACCCTACCTTAAAGACCACCAAACCCCCTTTAAAAACTCATGTTTTTCATAAAATTGGAAGGTATAGGTAATAGATGCCCCTAAGGAATGATTTTCATAAGCCTATATGAGTTTAGGCATGATAAAAATGCAAAACAAGTAGTGGAGTTAGAATGAAAAATATTGATATATGGATTAATAGTCAAATTCGTAATTTTGGACCATGCCTACATGAACACCTAGTATCTAAGTCTAAATTGGATGTTTTATGAGTTAAATGAAGTCTTTAGATAATAGATACATTGGAGCTTCAATTTTTGATGCATTAAACAAGTTTTCTCATAAGGAAAATGCAAGAAAATGAAATTACAAAATTCGGATTTTTACAAGTAGCTTGTTCAAAAACATGTTTACCTAATGAAAAATGTGGATTTTTATGCATAAATGAAGGTCATGATTAATATAGACTTTGAGAACTCATTTTTATTTAGATAACAAGTAAATTTCAAGAATAAAATCATAGAAACCCTAGGGAATGTAAAGTTGGGAAGAGTAGCTTTTTAGAAATAACCTTTATGGAATTTTATAACAATTAGGAGTTCATAAGAGTTCATCATCAAAAATCATCAAGACCATGCATATATTGAGTTCATTACATGACATTCATGTTAGGAATTCATTCATATACCATCTACACATGAATCATCAACTAAGAACATTTTTATCAAAAGCGAAACAATTTTTCGGAATCAGGAAAGTGACAGAACAGATCTGATCCTACTGTTCCGTGGCTTTACTGCTTTCAAAACTTAAAAATAATACTAGAAATAGATAGATCTTTCGAAGTAGATAGAGATTGATATAAAGTTTGCAAAATTCCGAGTTAAAATGACCAAGTTATGGCCGTTTTAAGTCGAGGCTTCCGCAAATAGCGAGAATTCCGAATTCATCTAGTTTAAATGCATAGCCTAGATTAGCTAAATGATGAGAATCTCATTAGGATTATTCTTATGTGGTAGGTGATCCCGAGCAAGACGACACCCTACCTCCCGACTATTACTACTAAAAAGACCGGCGTCCAATGGCCGAGTGAGTACTACTTCCACTTTCAATTAATGTGTGTGATTGTACTATTAGTGGCACTAGTGCTGTAGGCAAAGATAAAAACGTATATGTATGATGGAGTATATGGGAATTATATATTATCTGCTGTTGATGTGTGAAATGTAACTTAAGAAATATCGAAACCGGGTGTTAAGCTATTGATTGGTTAGCTAGCATTTTATATGGATTGTCTGTGGATAATTGCTGGTCACCTAAAAGAATCAAATTAATGTATATTTGACTTCAATTATAATTGGACTCATTCATATCACAATGGGGATGGAGCATTAGCACTGGTTGGTTTTTCGTGATCCATAAAACGAATATGTTGGTTAATCGTGATCCATAAAACGAATTATTGTTCAGTTGACCGTGAGCTTAAACGGCGTCGTATCGCAGGATTCGTTAATCTGCTAACCCGGGATGGAGGGCGTAAGTCCATCCACATATGATTTCCAGCTGGTCATATGTTTGTTGAACTCACTTGTCTGATGCATACATTTGCGTGAATAATCATTTGTTTGAATGAATTGTATTAATTATGATATGGAAGTTATTACTCGCTAAGCTAGTTAGCTTATACCCCCATAGTTTTTATTTGTTGCAGCATGAGTTTATTTGGCTTAGGCCGAGACAAGCCACAGCTCAGGTACCGGAGATAGGAGTTTCCCATAGAAGTTTACTTCGCTTTTGTTTAGACTTCCGTTGGAAACTAAAGGACTCTGGATGACTGTAATGGACTTGATATTATTTTGCGGAGGAATGCCCCTTAGATTTTGTAAAGTATATATATGTGTTTTGGTTTATTGTCTATGGCTCATGAATGCCACATTAAACTTCATAACTCCATTGATTGAGTATTCTATTGTCATAAAGGGACGGTTTACATCTATACAAGACTCCTGAAAGGCTCGAATAGAAATTCGAGAGTCTTTTATAGTATGTGGCGGGCTGTTACATTTAGGATACCCTATGGGGCGTGACAGTTTAAGGCAATAGAATTAAAAGAAACCGGACTTAGAAATTTAATTAATAGGTTCAAATGGAGTTGAGAATTTGTTTTTCTTACCTGCTAAGTCTAATTAAGAGCCTTATGTTATTATAGGTCTCCTTATGTGAGACCAGGGAACGAGCCAGAAACTTCACCAAGAGGAATGATGAGACTATGGTGGAGTATAGGTTAAGGTTGAGAGAATTGTGTGAAGACTTCACCTTAGCCAGACATCCCCGACCATAGGGGAAATGTTCAAACTGTGGAAGATGGATTGAGATACACTAGGTGGGCTGCTGTAGTCGACGGTTGAGGTATGATCCCATGGGGAGAAGGAGTTGGACTAAATTGGAAACGATTTATACTTTGGAGAGAATCATGGTTGAGTATGGGCGCGAGCCCATGACTAGGGAGGCTACATTTATTTTGAAGAATGGGGGAAACCGAACCCCTCCAGATTTTAGGGTGTGGATCCCTATAGGACCCTTATATGTGTATGCCCATGACAACTTGTATGACCACCATGATTGGAACATAGCAGACGCATGGAACCATATCACTTGGCATGCGGTTTATTTAGACATTCTCCCACCCCGAGTGATAGCTCCACCTCCAGCCACTGACATAGGCATGCAATTGAATGGTGCGCCTGTGATCGAAGGGAATGAGGAAGAGGAGGAAGAGGAAGAAGAGGACCCCGAGGAGGATCCTAATTGGGAGGAAAATGTAGTCCCTAGAACCCCTACCCCACCCATCGAGCCGGAAGCGGAAGTGAATCCGGAACCCAACCAAATTGTATGGGATTTTAATCAGGAGTTGGAGATACCGGATAGTGGAAGGGTAGAACCCGAGTTTGATCCAATGATATGGAGAGATGTGTATATTGAGGGTAAGAATCCACCTGTGCTTGACCTAGCAGTAGTAGAACCCGTGGCCCCTGAGCCTATGGAAGTTGAAAATGTGGGGGAACTGTGAGAGAGCCTGAAGTGGTGGAGACCCAAGTGAGTGAACCTGAGGTAAGAGGTGAGGAGAATGGAGTGAGCCCGAGGGAAGGGCAAGGAACGGAGGAAGAGGAAGAAAGTGAAGACCAAGAGCCTTTAGTCCGACCTACTAGGAAGCGAAGGATGACTACGAGGGAATACCTTAGTTTGTTTATCCGACGGGACGATGATGGTTCTTCTAGTAGGAGACGACCTCCTAGTTCGACCTCCGAAGACACTAGTGATGAGTAGAGGCCGAGATAATAGCTAACCCATGAAGTCCAAGTGAAGTCCTGATTTTTCTTATTTTGTAGTAGGCAATGCGGGATGCCAATTTGCCTTAGGATTTCAGGATAGCTAGTATTTTATTGCTTCTTTTTCCCTGTATTTTGTCATGCTTTCGGGAATAGGGAAAATGTTTAGAATCGAAATTGGAGTATAGCTAGCCAAATTTTGGGGACAAAAATATTGATGTAATATTTGTATGGCTCGCTAAAGTAATGAAGGATCATGTTTATTTCAAAGGAAAGGAGTTGTGAAAAGCATGCATGCTAGACATGAGCATAAAGAACATTAACCGCATATAAATTGCATGAGCATTCATTCATTCACTATTGTTATGAGATTTCAACTTGTTACCTTATGTATGAGTTCTTTTGTTCTCCTTATGATTATATGAAATTATGAAATTCCATTTCTTTTTAAGTTTGATTTCCAAATTTTCGCAATTTTTGAATATTGTTAACAAATTAAGTCCTTTCAAAATCTAAAACCTCCTAAGAATACTAAAATTCATTAAACAATGTATAAACAGACGAAACCGACGGATTCGAATCGGGAACAAGGGTCTATCCGAACGAAGCCGACCAACCGGCTGCACCTCCACCTAATCCTCAAGGAGTTGCGCCTCAGAATCAACAGGGTGATGTGTTAAACGCGATTGGACAATTAGCCAATCTTCTGAATACATTCATCCAGAATCAGAACCCGGTTCAGAACCCACACCAAGGACAAAGTGTCCGGGATTCTGCTCCACATCCACCACCCGCAGATCACAGGGAAGTGACTGCCGAAGCACCTGCTCCACAAGAGGAGCATTCCTATAATGTGCCTTTTGCCACCCCCGCCATACAGAAGACCCCACCGAAGCTCCTTACCGGATTTCATCAAGAGTAACCGGTATTTTGATGGAGCGTTCGGCAAACCAGATGAAGCCGAGGACTGGTTAGCTCAAATTGAGCGATCTTTTGCTGCATATGAAATTCCACCTTACTTACAAGTGGAATATGGAACATATATGTTGAGGTATAATGCGAGGGTCTGGTGGGACTCTAAGAGAAGGAGCTTGCCTTCCCGGTTACATGGGAATCTTTTCGCCGGGAATTTTTGGATAATTACTTCCCCTCCAGCTTAAGGGTAAAGTATAGTGCTGACTTTCTCCACGTGAAACAAAAGGGGAGAACAGTGGAACAGTATGAGACTGAGTTCGTCCACCTGTTGCAATATGCACCTGAGTCTTTCAGGGATAGTGAAGAGCTGAAGAAGCAAGTATTTTTGGGTGGCTTAGACGAGGATTGCGGATCAAATTGGAAGAGTTTGGGGTAAGGACATACCCTGAGATGGTAGAGAAGGCCCGAGTGATTGAAGGGGCCAGAAAAAGGAAATACCAAGAACCTGACAAGAGGGTATTTGGAAAGGCCGTTTGACGCCTCGAGTTCAGGATTCAAGGGAAAAAGGTACAGACCGTACCAGGGTTCAAGGATGAGTCTAGTAGCAAGCCGACCCAGTTTAAGGCCAATGTCACATGTTGGAAATGTAAGGGGGCGCATGCTCCTAGGCAATGCCAGTTGTTGAAAAACAAATGTTATTTTGTGGCGATGCTGGCCATATGGTTTATACGTGCCCGAAGAAGCTGGCCGTGACTTGCTTTATTTGCAAGGAGAAGGGGCACTTAGCCTCTGAATGTTCCCAACGGAAAAGTGTAGCCGCTCGACCCTTTGGGACTTCGAGCAATACCAACCCCATGAGGTCGGGAAATAAAAGTGGGAGCGCAGCATCAGCAATGCATGGGATGAGGTTATATAACTTCGAAGGCCAGTGGATGGTAGAAGAAGATGAGGAGGAGGAAGTGGAATTGGCAGCTTTGGATCAAAGCGAAGGCGCTGATGGCGGCCTGGTGACAGGTTAGTAACAGAAACCTTCTCAAGTTAAATTTCGATTTATTTATTGAATTGTTGTCTGGATGAAACTATACATGTTATGGGAAAGCTGGAAGTAAGAACCCTAGGTAGGTAACTTCGAGAGTGCTGTAGGATTGGTGAATGATGGATGTTTGTTGACCTCAGGACACATTCGGGTGAATCGCGTGGAGGCATATGTTTTATTTGACACGGGAGCGACACATTCGTTCATCACCACTAGTTTGGCTAATCAACTTGAATTACCTATAGCCACAACTACTGCTAGTTTGAGGATTAAGACACCTACGGGAGCGTTGTGTCAACCCGAGAATTGGTAAAGGATTGTCCGTTGGAGGTTCATGGACACCACTCCAAAAGCGATTTAATAATGTTGGAGATGAATAAATACGAAGTTATCCTCGGAATGAGTTGGCTAAGCAAGGTAAAAGCAATAGTGGATTGTCAAAAGAAAACAGTGAGTTTCTATGATCAAATGGGGGAAAAAGTAGAATTTGTGGGAGAAACCCTAGTCCCGAGAAGGTTTGGTTTAAACTCGTTTGAGTTGATGATGGAGGATGAAGAGATAATACCGATTGAAGGTGTCTTGGATGAAGGGGAAACCCGTGAGAAAGGGATATACCAGTGGTAAATGAATATTTGGATGTGTTTCCAGAAATTTTGCCAGGATTACCACCAAAAAGAGAAATTGATTTTGAGATTGTTTTAGCTCCAAACACCGAACCGATATCCAAAGCACCATACCGGATGGCACCGGCTGAGTTGAAAGAGCTAAAGGCACAATTACAGAACTTCTGGATCAAAAATTCATAAGACCAAGTGTGTCGCCATGGGGCGCACCTGTTTTGTTTGTAAAAAGAAGGACGGATCGATGAGGTTGTGTATCGATTATCGTGAGTTGAATAAGGTGACTATCAAGAATCGTACCCTCTGCCAAGAATTGATGATTTGTTCGATCAACTGCAAGGGGCTTGTGTGTTTTCACGCATTGATTTGCGTTCGGGATACCATCAATTGAGGATAAAGCCTGAGGATGTACCAAAGACGGCTTTCCGTACTCGTTATGGACACTACGAGTTCCTAGTGATGTCGTTCGGGCTGACCAATGCCCCCAGCTGCATTTATGGACCTTATGAATAGAGTTATAAGCCACTTTTGGATAAGTGCGTGATAGTTTCATAGACGATCCTCATATATTCGAAGACCAAGAGCAACACGAGGAACATCTTCGTTTGGCGTTACAAACCTTAAGGGACAACAAGCTGTACGCCAAATTGTCCAAATGTGATTTTTGGTTGGACAAATATCTTCCTTGGACATGTGGTAACTGGTGAGGGGATATCAGTTGACCCTGAGAAGATCAAGGCGGTAGTAGAATGGAAACCGCCGCAAACGGTTACTGAAGTAAGAAGTTTCTTGGGATTAGCTGGCTACTATCGCAAGTTTGTGAAGGATTTCTCTAAGATAGCCAAGCCACTGACTCAATTGACTCAAAAGAATGAGAAATTTGTTTGGACGGACAAGAGGGAACAGAGCTTCCAGGAATTGAAACGACGATTGGTATCGGCACCGATCTTGGTTTTACCAGACCAAAAAGTCCTATACGGTGCATAGACGCCTCAAGGAATGGCCTTGGATGTGTATTGATGCAGGAAGGAAAGTTATGCATATGCTTCTGGCAATTGAGACCCATGAGCAGAACTACCCTACATGATTTGGAATTAGCTGTTGTCTTCGCTTTGAAGCTATGGAGACATTATTTATATGGACAGAGGTGTGAGATATACACGGATCATAAAAGTCTTAAATATCTGTTCACACAAAAGGAATTAAATATGCGACAAAGGAGATGGCTAGAATTAATAAAAGATTATGATCTGGGAATAAATTACTGTCCCGGGAATAAATTACTGTCCCGGGAAGGTTAATGCCGTCGCAGATGCCTTAAGTCGGACAAATTATGGGGAGGTAGCTGCCTTGATCACAAGTCAAAGAGATTTGGTTAAGGAGTTTGAGAAGTTAAAAATTGAGTTCATAGGCCAAAGCGCTGAGCTTGAGATAGCCAATCTGGCACTGGAACCGACCCTAATAGAAAGGATCAAAGAAGCCCAAAGGTATGACGAAGTGATACAAAAGATCAAAAGGGAAACCCAAGTAGGAAAGTATCTTGATTTTGCAATAGATGATGAAGATGTGATCCGAATGAAAGGAAGGTTGTGTGTACCAGAGGACGAGGAGTTGAAGAAGGAAATAATGAGTGAAGCTCACAACTCCGGATATACCATGCATCCGATGTCACGCCCCGTAGGGTATCCTAAACGTAACAGCCCGCCACATACTAAGTAAGACTCTCGAGTTCTCTACCCGAGCCCTTCGAGAGTCTTAATTAGACGTAAAGCGTTCCTTTACGACAATAGAATACTTCGATAAATGGAGTTAAATAGTTTAGCGTGGCATTCAATAGCCGTAGATAATAAATCAAAACGCATAATTATAGTTTACAAAATCTAAGGGGCATTCCCCCGCAAAATAATAACAAGTCCATTACAGTCATCCAGAGTCCTTAGTTTCCAATGGAAGTCTATAGAAAAAGAAATGGATTAAACTTCTAAGGGAAACTCCTATCTCTGGTACCTGTGCTGTGGCTTGCCTCGGCCTAAGCCATATAAACTCGTGCTGCAATAGATAAAAACTATGGGGGCGTAAGCTAACTAGCTTAGTGAGTAATAACTTCCATATCACAATTAAATACAATCATTCAAGCAAGTGATTATTCAAGCAAGTGTATGCATCATATAAATGTGATCAACAAACATATGACCAACTAGAAATCATATGTGGATGGACTTGTGCCCTCCATCCTGGGTTAGCAGATTAATGAATCCTGCGGTACGACGCCGTTTAAGCTCACGGTCAACTAACAATATTTCATTTTATGGATCACGATTAACCAACAAATTCGTTTTATGGATCACGAAAAACCAACCAATGCGAATGCTCCAACCCCATCGTGATATGAATGGATTCAATTTATATTTGAAACCGAATATTCATTAATTCAATTCTTTCAAGTGACCAGCAAGTGTTCGCAGGCATTCATCATAAGATACTAGCTAATCAGTCAATAGCTTAACACCCGGTTTCGATATTCCATATGTCCAATTCACATATCAGCAGTAAACAACATATATAATTCCCATATACCCCATCATGCATATACAATTTCTCTTTATCTTTGCCTACACCACTAGTGCCACTACATTACAATCACATTCATTAATTGAGAGTGGAAGTAAAACTCACTCAGCCATTGGACGTCAATCTTCCTAGTAGTAGTAGTCGGAAGGTAGAGTGTCGTCCTGCTCGGGATCACCTACCAAGCAAGAATAATCCTAATGAGACTCTCATTATGTAACTAAATCAAGCTATACATCTAAACTATATGGATTCGGATTTCTCGCTATTTGCGGAAGTTCCGACTTAAAACGGCCCTAACTTGGTCATTTTAACTCGGAATTTCGCAAATTTTATATCGATCTCTATCTACTTCGAAAGATATATCTATTTCTAACATTAAATCCAAGTTTTGAAAATAGTAAGGTCACAGAACAGTTGGATCAGATCTGTTCCACAAATGTTCCAAATCTCAAAAATTTGTTTTGCTTTTGATAAGAAATGTTCCTAGTGGATGATTCATCCATGAATGATATGGGAATGAATTACTAATATGAATGCCATGTGATGAACTTAATATATGCATGGTCATAATAATTTTTTGTGATAATAAACTCTTATGAACTCTTAAGTGTTGGAAAATTCCCATAGAGATTATTCCTAAGAAGCTATTTTTCCACATTATACTCCTTAGGGTTTCTTGACTTTTAATCTTGTAATCACTTATTATTTAACTAAAAATAAGTTCTCAAAGTCTATATTAATCATGGCCTTCATTCATGCATAAAAATTCCCATTTTTCATTTGGTAAACATGTTTTTGAACAAGCTTTTTGTAAAAATCCGAATTTTCTAAATTTCATTTTCTTGCATTTTTCTTAAGGGAAAACTTGTCTGATGCATTAAAAAGTGAGGCTCCAATATATATATTATCTAAGGACTTCATTTAGCTTATAAAACATCAATTTAGACTTAAATTCTAAGTGTTCTTGTAGGCATGAACCTAAATTACGAATTTGACTAACATCCATATTCAATATTTTCCATTCTAATTTATTCCTTATTTTTACATTTTTATCATGCCTAACTCTCCTAAATTTATAAAAATCATTCTTTCAATATACCTATTACACATACCCTTCATTTTTCTTATGAAAACATGAGTTAAAAATTGATTTGGGGGGTTTTAAAGTAGGGTTTCACTTTCATCCGAATTTCAACATTTCATATTTACAAAACCTTTCCTTTTTCAATATTCTTGCTTCCCATATGTGAAGATCTACTATCTAACTTCTCTATGCATGAACAAGACTACATTTTTATGATCATTAAGCATATAAAACAAAATAACCCTATGATCATGCATGTACATGAAAATGGGTTGTCTAAACTTTAGATCTACTATATATAATGCATGAATCATGGATCTCATGGCATGAACAACAATATATGTGCAAGATCTCTACTTTACATGCATGAAACAAGTTGATAATTCAAACAAAACCCATTCAAAGACTAGATCCACTTCTTGTGATGGTTGAGATTCTTGTAGTAGTGTTTTCATGTCCCTTGCTCATGTCATTGGGATTTTAAAGGAGAAAACACACAAGAATGATCTTGCCATAACAAGATTTAGGACTAACAAGGTCTAAAATCAACATACCAAAGGAAGATCAAAGGAGAAATGAAGGAACTTGACTTGAAATTGTGAGGGAAGAGGGAGGGGAAGCTCTCGGCACTTAAGGGGGAAAAGAGAGAGTTTTACTATTTTTCTAATTTTGAAACAAGAAGAAATGAAGAGAGAGAGAGAAAATTATGTATATATATGAAGTGAGTTAGGGTTTAGTTAAGTAAATGAAGTAAAAATAATTTAATTGAGGGGGAAACAAGAGGGAGGAGCGCCGGCCATCCCATGTGTGTGTGTGTGTGTGTTTTGAAAAATTGAATTTTTGTAATTTAGTAAATTAAAATGTGATAAATGTGATAATTTATTAAGAGACAAAAATTTCTTGAAAAGAAAATTGAAATGAGTAGTTGTAAAGGTGTAAGAATAGGGTATGGGTAGTGTGTAATGTAGGTTGTACTTGTGAATAGTAGACAAGATTACTTTACCGGTTGTTCCGAAAACACGAAAAAAAGCTAACTGTAATTTTTATAGCTCGGAAAATTACGAAATTGATATTTTGGAATCCTTATAAAATTACGGTTCTAATGAATATTCTGGAACATTTTTCTGAATCCGTGGTCCGGGCACGCTTTTCCGTAATTGAGCTCGGGAAGGCCCAGAATTGAAAAATTTCCGAATTTAAAACTTTCAAAGGTTTAGAATGTACTTTTAAACAATAATTCAAATTCATTTACTTCATAATATTTACTTTATTATAAAACCGAAGGAAGGCCGGATTTAGGGTTCCTAGGCTTCACTCACTAGACCCAAACTGGACCGGATTAGGTTTCGCTTCCAACTCCCGGGGTTTCTTGACTACTAAGTATACCGGGGTTTACATCCGGGAGGTACCAAAATGTACCAAGATCTGAAAAGCCGCTATTGGTGGAATGGCATGAAGCGAGATGTGGCGGATTATGTAATGAAATGCCCGATTTGCCAACAGGTGAAGGTAGAGCACCAAAGACCGAGTAGATTACTGAAGCCTTTACCCATTCCTGAGTGGAAGTGGGATCAGATATCTATGGATTTTGTGTGTGGTTTTCCCAAGACTCCTTCTGGTTGTGATACGGTATGGGTAATAGTGGATCGGTTAACCAAGTCGGCATACTTCTCCCATAAATATGACTTACTCGATGGAAAAATTAGCCAAGATCTACATCCGGGAGATTGTACGATTACATGGCATACCTGCAGGGATTATTTTAGATAGGGACCCAAGATTTGTGTCCAAGTTTTGGACAAGCCTGCAAAAGAGTTTGGGCACTAAATTGCATTTTAGTACGGCTTATCACCCTCAGACCGTGTCTGAATGGACGATCCAAACCCTGGAAGACATGCTGAGAGCGTGTGCCTTGGAATTCAAAGGGAGTTGGGATAGTCATGTACATCTAATTGAGTTTGCTTACAATAACAGCTACCACTCAACTATTCAGATGCCGCCTTACGAAGCTCTGTATGGACGGCGCTGTAGATCCCCTTTGTTTTGGGATGAAGTGGAAACGGTAGCTATTGGGCCGGAATTGGTACAAGAAGCTGCCGATTAGGTGAGGATAATCCAGCAAAATATGAAAGAGGCTTAGGACAAGCAGAAGAGCTGGGCATACCTGAAAAGAAGAGAACTCGAATTCAAGGTGGGTGATCATGTGTACCTAAAGATAAACCCGATTAAAAGTATTAAGAAGATGCGTATAAGGGAAGTTAAGCCCGAAATACATTGGACATTTTGAAATCTTGGAAAGAGTCGAAGATCTGGCATATCGGCTAGCCTTGCCACCAAATTTGTCCGGGATCCACAACGTGTTTCATGTGTCAGTACTAAGAAGGTACGTTGCCGACCCGGAGAGGATCCTGGAGTTGGAACCGATTCAACTGAGAGAAAACTTGACATATGAGGAACACCCAGTGAAGATATTGGATAAGAAAACCCAAAGGCTACAGAACAAAGACATTCACTATGTTAAAGTATTATGGAGGAATCATGCCTTTGAGGAAGCAACTTGGGAAGCTGAAGATGAGATCCGGAGGAAGTACCCTGAGTTATTTGAAGAACGAAGTATGTCAGTTCTGTTTTGAGGACAAAACTTTATTTAAGGTGGGGAGGTTGTAAACCCCGGTAATCTCAGTAGTTAAGAAAACCCCGGGAGTTGAAAAGCCAAACCCTAATCCGGTTCAGTTCAAGTCTAGTGAGAGGAGCTTAGTAACTCTAAATCCGGCTTTCCTTCGGTTTCATAATAAAAGAAGTCTTATAAAGTAAATGAATATGAATTATCATTCTAAAGTATATTTTAGACCTTTGAGAGTTTTAAATTCGGGAATTTTTCAATTCTGGGCCTTCCCGAGCTCAATTACGGAAAAGCATGCCTCGGGACCACGAACTTAGAAAAATGTTTCGGAATATTCATTAGAACCGTAATTTTATAACGATTCCAAAAATATCAATTTTATAATTTTCGGGTTATAAAAATTACAGTTGTAGCCTTTTCCATGTTTTCGTTATAACCGGTAAAGTAGTTGTCTTATCTACTATTCACAAGTACAACCTACACTACACACTACCCATACCCATACCCTATTCTTACATCCTTATAATTACTCATTTCAATTTTCTTTCCCAAGGATTTTTGTCTCTTAAATAATTATTACATTTATTACATTTTAATTACTTAAATTACAAAAATCAAAATTTCACACACAACATTCCCTTCCACAACCCCCCCCCCTCCCCCCCCCCATGGCCTGCGCCCCTCCCTTCTTTTCCCCCTTATTTGATTTATTTTTACTATTTTTATTCACTAACAAACCCTAAATTATTCATATATAAACATATTTCTTCTCTCTCTCTTCTTCATTTTCACTTGTTTCAAATTTTTACTAAAGTCAAAACTCTCTCCTCCTCCCCCTTGATGCGTGAGCCCCCTCCCTCTTCACTCACACACACAAGCTCAAATCTCTTCTTTTCTACTCTAAAATTCCATTGGTATGTTGATTTTAGGCTTTGTTCTTCTTAAATCTTGTAATGGTAAGGCTATTTCTTGTGTGTTTTCTCATTCAACCCCAATGAGCATATGTTAGGGACATGAAAACACTTGAACAAGAATATCAAGCCATCACAAGACATGGATCTAGTGTTTAAATGAGTTTTTGTTAAGATATCCTCTTGTTCATGCATCTAAAGTAGAGATCTTGCATTATATTGATGCTCATGCATGAAGTTTATAATTCATGCATTTATTTAGTAGATCTAATGTTTAGACATCCACATCTTCACCTATATGTATGTTCATATAGTTATTTTGATTTCCATGCATTGATGATCATAAAAATATAACCTTGCCTATGTATAGATATGTTAGATGGTAGATCTTCATGTATAGAAGAGAAGGAACTTAAAAAAGAAAATATTTTGTTGGAAAAGCTTAGTTGAAAATTCGGATGGATTTAGAACCCTACCTTAAAGACCACCAAACCCCCTTAAAACTCATGTTTTTCATAAAAATTGGAAGGTATAGGTAATAGATGCCTTAAGGAATGTTTTCATAAGCCTAGATGTTTAGGCATGATAAAAATGCAAAACAAGTAGTGGAGTTACAATGAAAAATATTGATATATGGATTAATAGTCAAATTCGTAATTTTGGACCATGCCTACATGAACACCTAGTATCTAAGTCTAAATTGGATGTTTTATGAGTTAAATGAAGTCTTTAGATAACAGATACATTGGAGCTTCAACTTTTGATGCATTAAATAAGTTTTCTCATAAGGAAAATGCAGAAAATGAAATTACAAAATTCGGATTTTTACAAGTAGCTTGATCAAAAACATGTTTACCTAATGAAAAATGTGGATTTTTATGCATAAATGAAGGTCATGATTAATATAGACTTTGAGAATCATTTTTATTTAGATAACAAGTAAATTTCAAGAATAAAATCATAGAAACCTTAGGGAATGTAAAGTTGGGAAGTGTAGCTTTTTGAAATAACCTTTATGGAATTTATAACAATTAGGAGTTCATAAGAGTTCATCATCAAAAATCATCAAGACCATGCATATATTGAGTTCATTACATGACATTCATGTTAGGAATTCATTCATATACCATTCACATGAATCATCAACTAAGAACATTTTTATCAAAAGCGAAACAATTTTTCGGAATCGGGAAAATGACAGAACAGATCTGATCCTACTGTTCCGTGGCTCTACTGCTTTCAAAACTTGAAAATAATACTAGAAATAGATAGATCTTTCGAAGTAGATAGAGATCGATATAAAGTTTGCGAAATTCCGAGTTAAAATGACCAAGTTATGGCCGTTTTAAGTCGAGGCTACCGCAAATAGCGAGAATTCCGAATTCATCTAGTTTAGATGCATAGCTTGTATTAGCTAAATGATGAGGATCTCATTAGGATTATTCTTATGTGGTAGGTGATCCCGAGCAAGACGACACCCTACCTCCCGACTATTACTACTAAAAAGACCGGCGTCCAATGGCCGTGTGAGTACTACTTCACTCTTAATTTTATGTGTATATTAGTGGCACTAGTGGTGTAGGCGAAGATAAAAACGTATATGTATGATGGAGTATATGGGAATTATATATTGTCTATTGTTGATGTGTGAAATGTAACTTAAGAAATATCGAAACCGGGTGTTAAGCTATTGATTGATTAGCTAGTATTTTATATGGATTGTCTATGGATAATTGCTGGTCACCTAAAAGAATCAAATTAATGTATATTTGACTTCAATTATAATTGGACTCATTCATATCACGATGGGGATGGAGCATTAGCATTGGTTGGTTTTTCGTGATCTATAAAACGAATATGTTGGTTAATCGTGATCCATAAAATGAATTATTATTCAGTTGATCGTAAGCTTAAACGGCGTCGTACTGCAGGATTCGTTAATCTGCTAACCTGGGATGGAGGGCGTAAGTCCATCTACATATGATTTCCGGCTGGTCATATGTTTGTTGAACTCACTTGTCTGATGCATACATTTGCGTGAATAATCACTTGTTTGAATGAATTGTGTTAATTATGATATGGAAGTTATTACTCACTAAGCTAGTTAGCTTACGCCCCATAGTTTTTATTTGTTGCAGCACGAGTTTATTTGGCTTAGGCCGAGACAAGCCACAGCTCAAGTACCGGAGATAGGAGTTTCCCATAGAAGTTTACTTCGCTTTTGTTTAGACTTCTATCAGAAACTAAAGGACTTTGGATGACTATAATGGACTTGATATTATTTTGCGGGGGAATCCCTTAGATTTTGTAAAGTATATATATGTGTTTTGGTTTATTGTCTATGACTCATGAATGCCACATTAAACTTCATAACTCCATTGTTTGAGTATTCTATTGTCGTAAAAGGGATGCTTTACATCTATACAAGACTCTCGAAAGGCTTGAATAGAAATTCGAGAGTCTTTTATAGTATGTGGCGGGCTGTTACATTTAGGATACCCTATGGGGTGTGATAGAAGTATTGTTCAGAGGTGAATCCACGATGAAGTTAAACTCATTCGAGTTAATGGACGATGATGAGATCAACCTAAGTAATCTGGATGAAGAAGAAAAAGAAAAGCCTAAGCTTGGATCATACCCGTAGTCAAGCAGTTCCCGGATGTGTTTCCAGACGGACTACCTGGATTGCCACCAAAGAGAGAGATCGATTTCGAAATCAACTTATTGGTATACACGGAGCCAATATCAAAGGCACCTTACCGGATGGCACCCGTGGAGCTTAAGGAGTTAAAGGTTCAGTTGCAAGACTTGTTAGATCAAGGTTTCATCCGACCAAGTGTATCACCTTGCGGAGCACCACTATTGTTCGTAAAGAAAAAGGATGGTTCCATGCGTTTATGCATCGACTATAGAGAGCTCAACAAAGTCACCATCAAGAACAAGTATCCACTACCAAGGATAGATGACCTTTTCGATCAGCTTCAAGGAGCTAGCATCTTCTCAAGGATTGATCTGCGTTCAGGATACCACCAGTTGAGGATTAAACATGAGGATGTACCGAAGATAGCTTTCAGAACTCGCTATGGACATTACGAGTTTCTAGTAATGCCTTTTGGATTAACCAACGCACCAGCAGCTTTCATGGATCTCATGAATCGAGTATATAAGCCCCTGTTAGATAAGTGCGTGATAGTCTTTGTCACGCCCCGTAGGGTATCCTAAACGTAATAGCCCGCCACATACTAAATAAGACTCTCGAGTTCCCTACCCGAGCCCTTCGGGAGTCTTAGGTAGATGTAAAGCGTTCCTTTACGACAATAGAATACTTCGACAAATGGAGTTAAACAGTTTAACGTGGCATTCATTAGCCATAGATAATAAATCAAAACGCAATTATAGTTTACAAAATCTAAGGGGCATTCCCCAGCGAAATAATAACAAGTCCATTACAATCATCCAGAGTCCTTAGTTTCCAACGGAAGTCTATATAAAAGAATGGATTAAACTTCTATGGGAAACTCCTATCTGGTACCTATGCTGTGGCTTGCCTCGACCTAAGCCATATAAAACTCATGCTGCAAGATAAACTATGGGGGTGTAAGCTAACTAGCTTAGTGAGTAATAACTTCCATAACACAATTATATACAAATCATTCAAGCAAGTGATTATTCAAGCAAGTGTATGCATCAAACAAATGTGATCAACAAACATATGACCAACCGGAAATCATATGTGGATGGACTTACGCCCTCCATCCCGGGTTAGCAGATTAACGAATCCTGCGGTACGACACCGTTTAAGCTCACAGTCAACTGACAATATTTCGTTTTATAGATCACGATTAACTAACAAATTCGTTTTATGGATCACGAAAAACCAACCAATGTGAATGCTCCAACCCCATCATGATATGAATGAATCCAATTTACCATTGAAGTCGAATATTCATTAATTCAGTTCTTTTAGGTGACCAACAAGTATTCGCAGACATTCATCATAAGATACTAGCTAATCAGCCAATAGCTTAACACCCGGTTTCGATATTCCTTAAGTTCCATTTCATATATTAATAGTAGACAACATATATAATTCCCATATACCCCATCATGCATATACAATTTTTTTTTATCTTTGCCTATACCACTAGTGCCACTACATTACAATCACATTCATTAATTGAGAGTGGAAGTAAAACTCACTCGGCCATTGGACGTCGGTCTTTCTAGGAGTAGTAGTCGGGAGGTAGGGTGTCGTCCTGCTCGGGATCACCTACCAAGCAAGAATAATCCTAATGAGACTCTCATTATGTAACTAAATCAAGCTACACATCTAAACTAAATGAATTCGGATTTCTCGCTATTTGAGGAAGTTCCGACTTAAAACGGCCATAACTTGGTCATTTCAACTCGGAATTTCGCAAATTTTATATCAATCTCTATCTACTTCGAAAGATCTATCTATTTCTAATATTAAATGCAAGTTTTGAAAATATTAAGGTCACAGAATAGTAGGAGCAGATCTGTTCCACACTTTCTCCAATTCCGACAATTTGTTTTGCTTTTGATAAGAAATGTTCCTAGTTGATGATTCATGCATGAATGGTATAGGAATGAATTACCAACATGAATGCCATGTAATGGACTCAATATATGCATGGTCATCATGATTTTGTGATAATAAACTCTTATGAACTCCTAAGTGTTAGAAAATTCCGTAAAGGTTATTTCTAAGAAGCTATTCTTCCACTTTACACTCCTTAGGGTTTCTTTGACTTTTAATCTTGTAATCCACTTGTTATCTAACTAAAAATAAGTTCTCAAAGTCTATATTAATCATGGCCTTCATTCATGCATAAAAATTCCATTTTTCATTTGGTAAACTGTCTTTAAACAAGCTTTTTGTAAAAATCCGAATTTTCCAAATTTCATTTTCTTGCATTTTTCTTATGGAAAAACTTGTCTAATGCATTAAAATTTGAAGCTCCAATATATATATATCTAAGGACTTCATTTAGCTTATAAAACATCAATTTAGACTTAGATACTAAGAGTTCTTGTAGGCATGAACCTAAATTACGAATTTAACCATTGATCAACATATCAATATTTTTCATTCTAACTCCACCACTTGTTTTACATTCCTATCATGCCTAAACTCATCCAAGCTTATGAAAATCATTCTTTCAAGATATCTATCACATATACCCTTCATTTTTCTTGTGAAATATGAGAAAAAATGATTTTGGTGGCTTTTAAGTAGGGTTTCATTTCATCCGAATTTCCAACATTGCATATTCAACAAACCTTTCCTTTTTCAATGTTCTTGCTTCCTATATGTAAAGATCTACTATCTACACCTCTATACATGAACAAGACTATATTTTTATGATCATCAATGCATGGAAAACAAAATAACCTATGATCATGTATGTACATGAAGATGTGGATGTCTAAACTTTAGATCTACTATATATATGCATGAATCATGGATCTCATGGCATGAACAACAATATATATGCAAGATCTCTACTTTACATGCATGAACAAGTTGATATTTCAAACAAAACTCATTCAAAGACTAGATCCACTTCTTGTGATGGCTTGAGATTCTTGTAGTAGTGTTTTCATGTCCCTTGCTCATGCTCATTGGGATTAAATGAGAAAACACACAAGAATGATCTTGCCATTACAAGATTTGGGATGAACAAAGCCTAAAATCAACATACCAAAGGAGTCTTGAAGTGGAAAAGAGAAGAAAACAAGTTGAAGTTGTGAGAGGGGAGGGGCAAGCTCACGGCACTAAGGAGGAGAAGGAGAGAGTTTTTCTCTTGTTTTAAAATTTTGAAACAAGTGAAATGAAGAGAGAGAAAGAAACATTTAGTATATATAAGTGAATTAGGGTTTAGTTAAAAATTGAGTAAAAATAATTAAATGAGAGGGAAAAAGGGGGGGGGGGGGGGGGGGGGGGGGGGGGGGGCGCCGGCCACTTGTTGTGTGTGTGTGTTTTGAAATTTTGATTTTGTAATTTAGTTAATTAAAATGTAATAAATGTGATAATTATTTAAGAGACAAAATTTCTTGGAAAAGAAAATTGAAATGAGTAGTTGTAAGGATGTAAGAATAGGGTATGGGTAGTGTGTAGTGTAGGTTGTACTTGTGAATAGTAGACAAGACATCTACTTTACCGGTTGTACCGAAAACACGGGAAAAGCTATAACTGTAATTTTTATAGCTCGGAAAATTAAAATTGATATTTTTGGAATCCTTATAAAATTACGGTTCTAATGAATATTCCGGAATTTTTCTGAATCCGTGGTCCGGGGCACGCTTTTCCGTAATTGAGCTCGGGAAGGCTCGGAATTGAAAAATTCCCGAATTTAAAACTTTCAAAGGTTTAAAATGTACTTTAAACAATAATTCAACTTCATTTACTTTATAAAATTTCTTTTATTATGAAACCGAAGGAAAGCCGGATTTAGGGTTCCTAGGCTTCTTCACTGACTCAACTGGACCGGATTAGGGTTTCGCTTCCAACTCCGGGGTTTCTTACTACTGAGAATACCGGGGTTTACAACCTCCCCACCTTAAATAAAGTTTTGTCCTCAAAACGGAACTGACGTACCTTGTCCTTCAAATATCTCGGGGTACTTCCTCCGGATTTCTCTTCAGCTTCCCAGGTTGCTTCCTCAAAGGCATGATTCCTCCATAACACTTTAACGTAGTGAATGTCTTTGTTTCGTAGCCTTTGAGTTTTCTTATCCAATATCTTCACTGGGTGTTCCTCATATGTCAGGTTTTCCTTCAAGCTGAATTGGTTCCAACTCCAGAATCCTTTTGGGTCGGCAACGTATCTCTCAAACTGACACATGGAATACATTGTGGATCCCGGACAAATTTGGTGGCAGGGCTAGCCGATATGCCAGATCTCCGACTCTTTCCAATATTTCAAAAGGTCCAATGTATCTCGGGCTTAACTTCCCTTGTGTACGCATCCTCTTAATACTTTTAATCGGGTTTATCTTTAGGTACAATGATCACCCACCTTGAACTCAAGTTCTCTTCTTTTCAAATCTGCCCAGCTCTTTTGCCGGTCCTGAGCTTCTTTCATTTTCCGCTGAATCAACCTCACTTTATCGCGGCTTCTTGTACCAATTCCGGCCCAATTGCTACCTTTTCCACTTCATCCCAAAACAAAGGGGATCTACAACGCCGTCCATACAAAGCTTCATACGGTGGCATCTGGATGGTGGAGTGATAGCTGTTATTGTAGGCAAACTCGATTAGGTGTACATGACTATCCCAATTCCCTTTGAATTCCAAGGCACACGCTCTCACATGTCTTCTAGGGTTTGGATCGTCCGCTCAGACTGTCCATCGGTCTGAGGGTGATAAGCCGTGCTAAAATGCAATTTGGTGCCCAAGTTCTTTTGCAAGCTTGTCCAAAACTTGGACACGAATCTCGGGTCTCTATCGGAGATAATCCCTGCAGGTATGCCATGTAATCTTACGATCTCTCTGATATAGATCTTGGCTAATCTTTCCATTGAGTAGGTCATATTTATGGGTAAGAAATGCGCCGACTTCGTCAATCGGTCCACTATCACCCATATTGCATCACAACCAGATGGAGTCTTGGGAAAACCACACACAAAATCCATGGATATCTGATCCCACTTCCATTCGGGAATGGGTAAGGGCTTTAGCAATCCGCCCGGTCTCTGGTGCTCTACTTTCACCTGTTGGCATATTGGACACTTCATTACATAATCTGCCACATCTCGCTTCATGCCATTCCACCAATAGCAGCTTTTCAAATCTTGATACATTTTGGTGCCTCCCGGATGCATGGTATATCCGGAGTTATGTGCTTCACTCATTATTTCCTTCCTCAACTCCTCGTCCTCTGGTACACACAGCCTTCCTTTCATTCGGATCACATCTTCATCATCTACGGCAAAGTCAAGGTACTTTCCTGCTTGGGTTTCCCTTTTTATCTTTTGTATCACCTCGTCATACCTTTGGGCTTCCTTGATTCTCTCTATGAGGGTCGGTTCTAGTGCCAAGTTGGATATCTCAAGCTCAGCGCTTTGATCTATGAACTCGATCCTTAGCTTCTCAAACTCCTTAATCAAATCTCTTTGACTTGTGATCAAGGCGGCTACTTCTCCGTGATTCTTCCGACTTAGGGCATCCGCGACCGCATTTACTTTCCCTGGACAGTAATTTATTCCCAGATCATAATCCTTTATTAATTCTAGCCACCTCCTTTGTCTCATGTTTAGTTCTTTCTGAGTGAACAGGTATTTAAGACTCTTATGATCTGTGTATATCTCACACCTTTGCCCATATAGATAATGTCTCCATAACTTCAAAGCGAAGACAACGGCAGCTAATTCCAAATCATGCGTAGGGTAATTCTGCTCATGCGGTCTCAATTGCCGAGAAGCATATGCAATAACCTTCCCCTCTTGCATCAGGACGCATCCAAGGCCATTCCTTGAGGCGTCACTATGTACCGTGTAGGGCTTTTCTGGGTCTGGTAAAACTAGATCGGTGCCGATACCAATCGTCGCTTCAATTCCTGAAAGCTCTGTTCCCTCTTGTCCGTCCAAACGAATTTCTCATTCTTTTGAGTTAATTGAGTCAGTGGCTTGGCTATCTTAGAGAAATCCTTCACAAACTTGCGATAGTAGCCAGCTAATCCCAAGAAACTCTTACTTCGGTAACCGTTTGCGGTGGTTTCCAATCCACTACAGCCTTGATCTTTTCGGGGTCAACTGATATCCCATCACCGGTTACTACATGTCCAAGAAATGATATCCTGTCCAACCAAAAGTCACACTTGGACAGCTTGGCGTACACTTATTATCCCGTAAGGTTTGCAATGCCAAACGAAGATGTTCCTCGTGTTGTTCCCTGGTCTTCGAATATATGAGTATGTCGTCTATGAAGACTATCACACACTTATCCAAAAGTGGCTTATAGACTCTGTTCATCAGATCCATAAATGCAGCTGGTGCATTAGTCAGTCCAAATGACATTACCAGGAACTCGTAGTGTCCATAACGGGTACGAAAAGCCGTCTTGGGTACATCCTCAGGCTTAATCCTCAATTGATGATATCCCGAACGCAAATCAATGCGTGAGAACACACAAGCCCCTTGCAGTTGATCAAACAAATCATATTCTTGGCAAGGGATACCGATTCTTGACAGTCACTTTATTCAACTCCGATAGTCGATACACAATCTCATCGATCCATCTTCTTCTTTACAAACAAAACGGGTGCGCCCCATGGCGATACACTCGGTCTTATAAACTTTTGATCCAGAAGTTCTTGCAACTGTGTCTTTAGCTCTTCAACTCAGCCGGTGCCATCCGGTATGGTGCTTTGGATATCGGTTCGGTGTTTGGAGCCAAAACGATCTCAAAATCAATTTCTCTTTTTGGTGGTAATCCGGTAGGATCTCAGGAAACACATCCAAATACTCATTCACACCGGTATATCCTTTTCCTCACGGGTTCCCTCTTCATCTAAGACACCTTCAATCGGTATTATCTCTTCATCCTCCATCATTAGCTCAAACGAGTTTACACCAAACCTTCTCGGAACTAGGGTTTCTCCCACAAATTCTACTTTTTCTCCCAATTGATCATAGAAACTCACTGTTTTCTTTTGGCAATCCACTATCGCTTTTACCTTGCTTAGCCAACTCATTCCGAGGATAACTTCGTATTTATTCATCTCCAACATTATCAAATCACTTTTGGAGTTGTGTCCATGAACTTCCAACGGACAATCCTTCACCAATTGTCGGGTTGATACAACACTTCCTGTGGGGGTCTTAATCCGTAGACTAACCGTAGTTGTGGCTATAGGTAATCCCAATTGGTTAGCCAAACTATTGGTGACGAATGAATGAGTCGCTCCGTGTCAAATAAAACATAAGCTTCCACGCCATTCACCCGTATGTGCCTGAGGTCAACAAATATCCATCACAATTGAATCTACAACACTCTTAAGGCTATACATACAGGGTTCCTACTTCCAGCTTTCCCATATCATATTCAATTTTATTCAGGCAACAGTTTAAATTTGTAACTTAAATTTCAGCTAGAGAGGGTTTCTGTTACTAACCTGTCACCAGGCCGCTATCAGCGCCTTCGCTTTGATCCAAAGCTGCCAATTCTACATCTTCCTCCTCATCTTCCTCGACCATCCACTGGCCTTTGAAGTTATATAACCTCATCCCATGCATTGCTGAAGCTGCTCGGCTCCCACTTTTATTACCCGACCTCATAAGGTTGGTATTACTTGGAGTTCCATAGGGTCGAGCGGCCACGCTTTTCCGTTGGGAACATTCGGAGGCTAAATGTCCCTTCTCCTTGCAAATAAAGCAAGTCACAACCAGCTTCTTTGGGCACGTGTAGACCATGTGGCCAGCGTCACCACAGAAATAACATTTTTTTTTCAGCAACTGGCACTGCTGATGTGTGTATGATCACCAAGTATAAAATTTATAATCCAATTAATTCAAATCCACACAAGGCAGCGCACCTATCTTGTAGTATATAAATTAACTCGGATGTTGTCCTAAAGATCTATGGGCAATTACTAGTAATACCGTTTCACTACTATCTAGTCTAAATTATCAAAAGATTCTATTAACCCTAATGACTAATTATACTAATAATTGAAAAACCCTAATTATAGAATATGAGAGCTTTCCTTAATTTAATTCAATTCACAACAATGCCCCTAATTTTGATCCACCCTAACCCTTAATACTTATGATAAGATTAACTGATGAAAAATCAAATCTTAAACTGCGAGGTTTCTAAATTAAACCAATTACTCTCTTCAAGTCAATTGATTCCTAATTTTACATGAGAAAATGGGAATCTCTTCCTTCACTCACGCCAATGTAAAATTGCATAAAACTCACAAACCTTAAATAAAGATTTAATCTTTATAGCAGAAATTCGAAGCCTCCCTATGTCTAGGTGAAACATGCAAATTTATCATTCATATAAGATCTATCCTATTAGTTGAAATCTCTTTCTAACTAATAAGAATCAAACAAGCAATAATCCTGGCCAGAAAATTATCACAAGACAATTAAATCACATGAATGAATTCAAGATCAAAACTTTTCATCAATTGATAACAATTCAGAACATAAGTTAGGGTTTCACAAAACCTAGGGCATACAAATCTACTATTCCATATGATAAACAATAAGAACAATAGATCTAGAAGAGTTTAAATGAATCATAATAACAAAAACCCCCTTTGAAACAATTGTTGTGATTCCAGATGGTTGTGCCGTCAATTCTCCTTGAAAAACTCTCCAAAGGACGAACTTAGGGTTAGAAAATGATATCTGACTCTCTCTCTCTTCTCAAACAATGAAAGAAGGCTGCATTTATACAAAATTGCACATACACGGGTAACCTACACGACTCGTGTAGCTCGGGGCGTGTACAACATAATTCCAGCGCATTTTCCTTTGTTGTCATGTGTACACTACTCATCCTACACTACCTGTGTAGCCTGGGTCGTGTACATTGAAAAAGCTTATTTTTCTTCAAGTTTATCCTCCAAATCTACACTAGTAGTGTATAATTACTGGTGTATGACCAGTAACTTCATCTAGGCTTCATAATCCTTCAATAACTTGGTTTCTTTCATGATGAATCTCTTAAAAAGCTTCATTATTCCATAATCATCCCTGAAACAAGTAATTAACCCAATAAAAGTTCTTTCCTTTAATGACTTACTCAAATAGCATATAAAATATGTTCAATAATGCACAAATAATGAGGGTCTTAGAACACTTATCAAACTTCCCCACACTTAATCGTTTGCTTGTCCTTAAGTAAACAATAAAGGACAAAGAAAATCCATCATCAAATATACCCATGAATTCTTCATAAATTCAGAGTTCATTTAGCATTCACACAGTCTTTTAAACCGTAGCGACTCACTTTGCACCTATTGCTCAAACCTACCGTATAAATGTAATTAGCATACTAAAATCAAAATTTTAAGATTAATCCAGGTAAATCAAACTTTACCCTCACCATTTAAAAGTAGATTCCAGAGTTACAAAGTAATTACAAAGTCAAACAATAGCAAAAGAGACCCAGTTATACTTCACCACCTGTTAACAAGTATATAAACTTTTCACCCACTTCTCTAAGCACAATAATATAAAATGAAAGTAATTGCATTTGTTTTTCCCTTGGATTTTCTCCTTCATTTTAAATCTCTTTGAATTTCTCTTTTTTTTTTTTATATATATAGCCTTCAAAGGGATTTCCTTTGGACGGGGTATAGCCCGTATCTTTTCAGCTCTTATTATTTGTTCAAAGCTCATATAATGAACTTTTTCATTTCCTCCCTTCTCGTTATAGTGAGTTCATTGAGTCAGTATATTCGGGGCTCATCAGCCAAGTAACCAGGTTTTAAAGGGACCCCATCGAACTCTTCCTCACTCTAACATTCAAGTTCAGAATACTCATAACTCAATTGCTTGAGTCATTGGAGTAAAGATTGTGTTCTCCTTTTTTTTTTTTTTTCAATTCAAAGAAGTTATTAATAAAGGATCACCATGTGATAAACATCATATGCTCTTTCACAAAATATTAAGAGGGCTCTCAAAATTTTTGAAAAGAAAATATACAAATCAACAAGCTTAAAAACATAACCGTTTAACTTTCAACTAAGGACTTCAACCACTTCTAAACTCTAAATTCCATTGTTAAATAGCAAGTAAGATTACCCCACCTAGATTTTATCCTAAAATTTTAACCAAGTATACCAACTACAAAATAGGTGAGTAAGGTACTATGTAAGTCGCTTTTACTTTAAATTGAATGCTAATTCAAATAATTTTAAAAAGTATATTTTCAAGATTTATCTTAACTTAATTCATATTCAACTGCCAAGCACATTTGCAAACTTGTAAGTGGGGGAATTTTGATTTAAAAACTTGGGTTCAACAATTCAAATTCATTAACAATATAATATGATCAATCAAGTACATGCAATATCTATCAAGACCCAAATATATTCCTTTCAGAATACCCCTTCCCCACACTTAATTGAGACAGTGTCCCCAATGTCTCATAATGCAATGCAAAGTAGGAAAAGAATAAATAAAGGAATAAAGATAAGAACTTCCCCATATGAAAGCAGTTTCCAAGAATAATAGCTGACTGCAGCACCATCAAAAGTAAAGGTTCGTGAACCCTAAACAAAATTGAGCCAGCTTGACCTAAAAAAAAAAAAATCAAAACAAAAAGAAAAAGTTAACCTATCCTAAACATCCATCATCAACATTATAAACCAGCAGCAAAAGAGTCTTCCCACAAGGGGATCTCAATAAGAACAGACCATCAGATAGAAAGTCTAAAAGAAAACAAATGGATATATCAAATCAAATCAAATCCAGCGAGGGTACATCACTTATCCCCCTCCTCATCATCATCTGCATCATCTTCGTCATCCTCATCATCATCATCGTCATCATCTTCATCATCATCCTCATTCTCATCCTCTTCTTCATTGATATCCTCCTCATTATCATCAGTTTCCTCCTCATTACAGAAGTAGCAACCGCTTCTTCTTCAGAAGTTAATTGCTCAGCAACAATTGGAGCTTTTCCTTTCCTTTGATACACCCTAGGTTGTGGAGTTTCCTCAGAAATAATCCTCTCAGGTGAGGACTCATAAGTCGGGAGATTCCTAGGTGGTGGGGAGAAACACCCAGCAAGTGTTTGGAGAAAACTCCAAACGGCTTTCCTAAATTTCTTATTCTTTAATCTTTCTTTCTCATGCCGTCTCTCCGCCGCCTCGAACTCTGTCTGGACAACAGCATATCAGACCCACCAGATGATCCCCTAAGAGACCAGCTGGATCGCTCGTGGTAGGTCGAGGAGGTGTAGTATATTCTCTAGAAGAACTCTGCCCCATATATCTTCTTAAGTCCCCAATGTCTGAAGGGCCCATCCAGAACAGGTTTAATATCAACCTTAACATCAGTAGGTGACGGGTCCTTCCAAATCTCCATCCCCATGAGCAGCTTAGTGATATAACCTCCACAAAAAATTCCCTTCGTCCGGGTGTCAGTAGCTTGGCGAATGAGAAAAAGTGCCAATTCAATCCCAACATTGATCTTGCGTCTCTTATCAATGCTATATAAATAGCTCAGCTCAAAGTTATTCACCACTCCATTACTACTTTTTCTGGCACCAATCGTATGAGATAAAAGGTGGTGAATAATCTTGTAATCATCACTTACCATGGCAGACGCTTTAGATCTAGATGGCTTATACCGAATAGCGCAATCACACAACTCCTGCCAGTAATCTTGAGGCTCCACTGTTCGGGGTAGACCCACTGGTAAAGAATGAAACTCAGATGATGTAATTTCCTCTTGAGTGTACAAACCCATATACTGACAGAACTGAGCTAAAGTAATCTTGTACACTTTCCCAAAAGCTTGAAATGACAACATATCTTCATCGATGGACTATCTCCTCCTCCTCATGTCTTAAAGTTGTAAGCACCTCCAAAGTGATACTCCTATAAGCAGGAGTCCTAATAGCAAACAGTTCCTCCCATGGTCCCAAAGACAAGAGCTCACGAATCCGTTGCTCCTTACCATATTCAGCAAGCATGACCAATTTACATACTTGTGAGCTCCAAAAGGCTTCTTGTCCAATCTAGTTTTCCTAGCTTGCTCCATAGTTGATCAGACAATAGTGGACTAGCCTTTTTAGCTTGTGAGACTTTTTTTCTTTGAAGGTGGTGTTGAAGTAGATTGAGAGGATTTAGACTTCTTACTTCTTTTGTTCTTGCCATCCTACATACAAATGAGAGAACAAATTTTAGTTAAAAAGAGATACAATAACTCAAAATTGTTGCACAAGAAGTCATATAGATCATGAGAAGCAATATTAAGAACAAGGAGAACAAAGCGGAACAAGTGTGCGAAAGTTGCATTGAAGCTGTGTGTACACTAGTCATTGTACACGACTAGTGTAGGGGTAGTGTACAACCAAAAAAAATTGTAAAATTTTAAAATCAACACGAACGCGGGAAAATCACTCGTGTAAGAACTCGTGTTGAAAATCATGGTTGTCACTAAAACAATAAGCCAACTTCAATTACCAAAATTTCAACCAATTTTCCTTCAAATCCCAATTTTCGCACAAAACAAACCCTAGAATTGCGATTAGGATGACCTAGCAAGAATTTCTCCAATTTAACATGTGCATTGTATATTAGAATGATAATTGCACTAAAAACACAAAAGCCCCAATTTTTCTTTCAATTAAAAATCTCACATGAACCCTAGAAATGCAATTTGTGCGTGAAAACCATGCATGATTAGAGCAAAGGAAAACATAACTAGCATTTCAAAGATGATCATCAACAACACGCATCCACCAACAACAAAATCACTTCACCCATATTTGTCGCAACTTCGCAAATCTCCAAAACTCCACAACTTTCGCATGGCTAAATGAACTAATAAAGAACATGCAATGAGGAATAGGAAGAAGTTAAATCATACCTTCGTTGATGATGATGGTGATCCCGATCGTGAGTCCTTGATGTGTAATGGTGTGGTTGTGTAATGGAGTGATTGTGTAATGGAGTGAGAGGAGTGTAGTGTTGTGTCGTGTTGTGTAGGAGTGGGAAATGCAATGGAGTGAGAGATTAATACCAGCGTGCGCGAAATGCAAGGAATGGAGGGTGTACACGACCCGTGCTACACGGCCGTGTAGCTTGACTCGTGACTCCTCAGTAGCAAAGTAAACATACACGCTCTCCTACACGAGTCGTGTAGAGCGACTCGTGACTCCTCAGGTTGCTCATTTTCGTACACTGTCTCCTACATGAGTCGTGTAGAACGACTCATGACTCCTCAGGTTGCTTAATCTTAAACACGGCAGTGTACACGAGTCGTGTACATTGACTCATGATTTTACAGTAGCTACGCAAACGTACACTACCCTAATACACGAGTAGTGTAGAATGATTCGTGAAAGCACAGTAGCTAGAATTCATACACTAATCTAGTACACTGGTCGTGTACTATGACTCATGAAGGCACAGTAGCTAGAATTCCTACACTACTCTAGTACACTGGTCGTGTACTATGGTAGTGTACACTGGGAGTCAAAATTTTTTTTTATGAATGATCCTAAGTGTCAAAGGTTTAAAATAATACATATGATAGAATACTTACCTAGAACACTTAGCAATTTGAAATCCTCCTCTTTACCTTCCTTGGTTATGATTTTCCCCACACTTAGCATGAAAACTCAAGTGTCTCATTCGACTATGGCTCAACAATCTGCAAAATCGGGATGTTAGGATAGAAAAAATTAGAAAAAGAAAAACTTACCTATCAAAGTCAGACATGGGTTGCCTCCCAAGAAGCGCTGTTGTTTAACGTCGTTGGCTCGACTTATTAACAAAAAATGACACTCTTATCCACCAGGATCCCAAACAAATGTGTCCCAGACACAAGTTTTTACCAAAATTAGCAGAAATTTGCTTCTCATCCTGGTTTTCTTTTTAAGCACAACAAGATTCAGCAAAAATTTCAGAAATTTTTCATGGGCAAAGGGATATTGGAAAATTGGTTCTATCTCAAAATCAATGATATATCCAATAGGCTCATCATCTTCCACACTTTCAGATTTTTCATCAAATGTAGAACAGACGATTTCTACATTTTCTTGTTTCAGCTCGACCTCTCCATCCTCCATTTCTTCTGTGGTAACATGAATTTTCTCATTTATCAACTCAAATGAACCCTTCTCCATAACTTCACTTTGCTCATTAGAATTTTCAAAAATTTTTGTTTCAAAATCAAATTCACAAACATTCTCCATCATCTTATCACACTCAACATGGTCAGAATCATGCAAAGTATCTAATTCATTGAAAAGCGGTTGTGATGATGATGTATCTAAAACAGAATTTTCATGAGCTAAGGTTTCTGAGTTCTCATCAACAATTTCTTCATTACAAAACAATGGAGGTAATTGAATGCATGCAGGAGCATCATAAAAACAGGGATTAGCACATAAACAATAATATACTGTCTCACCACAATACCAGCACACAATATTTGTTTTAATTCCAGGTTCATTTTGAGGATTATAAAGGACATTACAATATTGATCTTTATGATTCCACCAACTAGAGTCCATTATAATGCCTTGTCAGGTTAAGCACAAAGAGGAAAATTTACCACAGATTCAAACCAAGTCTAAAATTTACCACAAAGAGGAAGGAAAAATAAAAAAAATGACTAAATTAGCAGCTAATAAGGCTTTCCTAATATTGCTAGATCCCCGGCAACGGCGCCAAAACTTTTGATGTGTGTATGATCACCAAGTATAAAATTTATAATCCAATTAATTCAAATCCACACAAGGCAGCGCACCTATCTTGTAGTATATAAATTAACTCGGATGTCGTCCTAAGGATCTATGGGCAATTACTAGTAATACCCTTTCACTACTATCTAGTCTAAATTATCAAAAGATTGTATTAACCCTAATGACTAATTATGCTAATAATTGACAAACCCTAATTATAGAATATGAGAGCTTTCCTTAATTTAATTCAATTCACAACAATGCCCCTAGTTTTGATCCACCCTAACCCTTAATACTTATGATAAAATTAACTGATGAAAAATCAAATCTTGAACTGCGGGTTTCTAAATTAAACCAATTACTCTCTTCAAGTCAATTGATTCCTAATTTTACATGAGAAAATGGGAATCTCTTCCTTCACTCACGCCAATGTAAAATTGCATAAAACTCACAAACCCTAAATAAAGATTTAATCTTTATAGCAGAAATTCGAAGCCTCCCTATGTCTAGGTGAAACATGCAAATTTATCATTCATATAAGATCTATCCTATTAGTTGAAATCTCTTTCTAACTAATAAGAATCAAACAAGCAATAATCCTGGCCAGAAAATTATTACAAGACAATTAAATCACATGAATGAATTCAAGATCAAAACTTTTCATCAATTGATAACAATTCAGAACATGAGTTAGGGTTTCACAAAACCTAGGGCATACAAATCTACTCTTCCATATGATAAACATAAGAACAATAGATCTAGAAGAGTTTAAATGAATCATAATAACAAAAACCCCCTTTGAAACAATTGTTGTGATTCCGGATGGTTGTGCCGTCAATTCTCCTTGAAAAGCTCTCCAAAGACGAACTTAGGGTTAGAAAATGATCTCTGACTCTCTCTCTCTTCTCAAACAATGAAAGAAGGCTGTATTTATACAAAATTGCATATACACGGGTACCCTACACGACTCGTGTAGCTCGGGGCGTGTACAACTTAATTCCAGCGCATTTTCCTTTGTTGTCATGTGTACATTACTCATCCTACACTACCTGTGTAGCCTGGGTCGTGTACATTGAAAAAGCTGATTTTTCTTCAAGTTTATCCTCTAAATCTATACAAGTAGTGTATAATTACTGGTGTATGACCAGTAACTTCATCTAGGCTCCATAATCCTTCAATAACTTGGTTTCTTTCATGATGAATCTCTTAAAAAGCTTCATTATTCCATAATCATCCCCGAAACAAGTAATTAACCCAATAAAAGTTCTTTCCTTTAATGACTTACTCAAATAGCATATAAAATATGTTCAATAATGCACAAATGATGAGGGTCTTAGAACACTTATCAACTGCCTAGGAGCGTGTGCTCCCTTACACTTCCAACATGTGACGTTGGCCTTGAACTGGGTCGGCTTGCAGTTGGACTCATCCTTTAATCCTTGGTATGGTCTGTACCTCTTTCCTTTGAATCCTGAACTCGAGGTGTCGAATGGTCTCTTTCCAAATACCCTCTTTTCAGGCTCCTGGTACTTCCTTTTTCTGGCCCCTTCAATTACCTGGGCCTTCTCTATCATTTCAGGATATGTCCTGACTCCAAACTCTTCCCACTTGATTCGCAGTTCCTCATCTAAGCCTCCCAGAAACACCTGCTTCTTTAATTCTTCACTATCCCTGAAAGACTCAGGGGCATACTGCAGCAAATGAACAAACTCAGTTTCATACTGTTCCACTGTCCTCCCCTTCTGCTTTACATGGAGGAAATCAGCACTATATTTCACCCTTAAGCTGGAGGGAAAATAATTATTCAGAAATTCCAGGCGAAAGGTTTCCCAAGTGGCCGGAGAAGTCAAGTTCCTTCTCTTGGAGTCCCACCAGACCCGTGCATTATACCTCAGCATATGTGTTCCATATTCTTACTGCAGATAAGGTGGAATCTCGTATGCAGCAAAAGAATGCTCAACCTGAGCCAACCAGTCCTCGGCTTCATCCGGTTTACCGAATGCTCCATCAAAATACCAGTTGCTCTTAATAAAGTCCGGCAAGGAGCTTCGGTGGGGTCTCCTGTATGGCGGGGGTGGTGGCGGTGGTACATTATAGGAATGCTCCTCTTGTAGAGCTGGTGCCTCTGCAGTCATTTCCCAATGATCTGCGGGTGGGGGATGTGGGGCCGAATCCTGAGCACTCTGCCCTGAGTGTGGGTTCTGAACCGGATTCTGATTTTGAATGAAAGTGTTCAGAAGGTTGGCCAATTGCCCAATTGCATTTAACACATCGCCCTGTTGATTCTGAGGCGCAACCCCCTGAGGGTTAAGTGGAGGGGCAGCCGGTTGATCGGATCATTCAGAAGAGACTCATGTTCCGGTTCTGAATCGTCGGTTTCGTCTGTTTATACATTATTTAATGAATTTTTAGTATCTTTGGTAGATTTTTTATTTCGAAAGGACTAGATTTGTTAATCAAGGTTTAAAAGTTGCGAAAATCCGGAAATCAAACTTAGAAAGAATGAAATTTCACAATTCCATATAATCACAGGGAAAAAAAATAAAAGAATTAACACATAGAGTAACAAGTTGAATTTCATAACAATAATGCGAATGAATGAGTGCTCATGCAATCTATATACGGTTAATGTTCTCTTATGCCTCATGACTAGCATGCATGCTTTTCTCAACTCCTTTCCTTTGAAATAATCACGATCTTTTCATTACTTTAGCGAGCCATACAAGTATTACATCAAGATTTTTGTTTCCAAAATTTGGCTAGCTAAATTCTAATTCCGATTCTAGACAATTTCCCTATTTCTGAAAACATGACAAAATACAGGGAAAAGAAACAAATAAAATACTAACTATCCTGAAATCCTAAGGTAAATTGGATCCGCATTGCCTACTACAAAATAAGAAAATCAGGACTCCTCTTAGACTTCATGGGTTAGCTTATCATCCCGGTCTCTACTCATCACTAGAGTCAACGGGGGTCGAGCTAGGAGGTCGTCTCCTGCTGGAAGAACCACCATCGTCCGTCGGATAAACAAACTAAGGTATTCCCTCGTAGTCATCCTCCTTCTTCCTAGTAGGTCGGACTAAGGGTTCGGGTCTTCACTTATTCTCTTCCTCAGTCCTTGCCCTTCCTCGGGTCATATTGTTCTCTTCACCTCTAACTTCCGGCTCACTCACTTGAGTCTCTACTACCTCATTCTCTCTCACTGGCTCTCCACCCATGCCTTCTACCTCCATAGGCTCGGGGGCTACAGGTTCAGCTACTACCATATCAAGTACAGGGGGATTTTCTCCTTCCACATACACATCTCTCCACATCAAGGGGTCAAACTCGGGTTCCACCCTACCACTATCAGGTATCTCCAGCTCCCGATTAAAATCCCATACAATCGGGTTGGGTTCTGGATTCACTTCAGCTTCTGGCTCGATAGGTGGGGTAGGGGTTTTAGGAACTACGTTTTCTTCCCAGTTAGGATCCTCTACAGGGTCCTCTTCTTCTTCTTCTTCTTCTTCTTCCTCATCCTCTCCAATCACAGGCGCCCCATTCAATTGCATGCCTATATCAATAGCTAGAGGTGGAGCTATCACTCGGGGTGGGAGAATATCTAAGTAAATCGCATGCCAAGTGATATGATTCCATGCGTCTGTTAAATTCCAGTCAGGGTGATCATACAAATTATCATGGGCATACACATATAAGGGCCCTATGGGGATCCATACTCTAATATCTGGAGGGGTTCGGTTTCCTCCACCCTTCAAAATAAATGTACCTTCTCTAGTCATGGGCTCACGCCCATAATCAACCATGATCCTCTCTAGAGTATAAATTGTCTCCAATTTTGTCCAGCTTCTCCTTCCCATGGAATCATACCTCAATCGATCTACTACCGCAGCCCATCTGGTATATCTCAATCCATCCTTCCACAATTTGTACATTTCCCCTATAGTCTGGGGATGTCTGGCTAAGGCAAAATCTTCACACAACTCTCTTAACCTCAACCTATATTCCACCATCGTCTCATCGTTTCTCTTTGTGAAGTTCCTGGCCCGCTCCCTGGTCTCACCCAGGGAGACCTACAACAATACAATACTCCTAATCAGACTTTGCAAGAAAACATTTCTAACTCCATTTAACCTATTAGTTAGATTTCTAGGTCCGGTTTCTTTTAATCCTATTGTCTTGCTTTATAACCTAGTGCTCTGATACCAACTTAAACTGCCACGCCCCGTAGGGTATCCTAAACGTAATAGCCCGCCACATACTAAATAAGACTCTCGAGTTCCCTACCCGAGCCCTTTGGGAGTCTTAGGTAGATGTAAAGCGTTCCTTTACGACAATAGAATACTTCAACAAATGGAGTTAAACAGTTTAACGTGGCATTCATTAGCTATAGATAATAAATCAAAACGCATAATTATAGTTTACAAAATCTAAGGGGCATTCCCCCGCAAAATAATAACAAGTCCATTACAGTCATCTAGAGTCCTTAGTTTCCAACGGAAGTCTATACAAAAAGAATGGATTAAACTTCTATGGGAAACTCCTATCTCCGGTACCTATGCTGTGGCTTGCCTCGGCCTAAGCCATATAAACTCATGCTGCAATAGATAAAAACTATGGGGGCGTAAGCTAACTAGCTTAGTGAGTAATAACTTCCATAACACAATTAAATACAAATCATTCAAGCAAGTGATTATTCAAGCAAGTGTATGCATCAAACAAATGTAATCAACAAACATATGACCAACCGGAAATCATATGTGGATGGACTTACGCCCTCCATCCCGGGTTAGCAGATTAAGAATCCTACGATACGATGCCGTTTAAACTTACGGTCAACTGATAATATTTCGTTTTATGGATCACGATTAACCAACAAATTTTTTTTATGGATCACGATTAACCAACATATTCGTTTTATGGATCACTAAAAACTAACCAATGCGAATGCTCCAACCCCATCGTGATATGAATGAATCCAATTTACCATTGAAGTCAAATATTCATTAATTCAGTTCTTTTAGGTGACCAACAAGTATTCGCAGACATTCATCATAAGATACTAGCTAATCACTCAATAGCTTAACACCCGGTTTCGATATTCCTTAAGTTCCATTTCACATATCAACAGTAGACAACATATATAATTCCCATATACCCCATCATGCATATACAATTTCTTTTTATCTTTGCCTATACCACTAGTGCCACTACATTACAATCACATTCATTAATTGAGAGTGGAAGTAAAACTCACTCGGCCATTGGACGCCGGTCTTTCTAATAGTAGTAGTCGGGAGGTAGGGTGTCGTCCTGCTCGGGATCACCTACCAAGCAAGAATAATCCTAATGAGAGTCTCATTATGTAACTAAATCAAGCTACACATCTAAACTAAATGAATTCGGATTTCTCGCTATTTGCGAAAGTTCCGACTTAAAACGACCATAACTTGGTCATTTCAACTTGGAATTTCGCAAATTTTATATCGATCTCTATCTACTTCGAAAGATCTATCTATTTCTAATATTAAATTCAAGTTTTGAAAATAGTAAAGTCACAGAACAGTAGGATCAGATCTGTTCCACACTTTCTCCAATTCCGATAATTTGTTTTGCTTTTGATAAGAAATGTTCCTAGTTGATGATTCATGCATGAATGGTATAGGAATGAATTACTAACATGAATGCCATGTAATGGACTCAATATATGCATGGTCATGATGATTTTGTGATAATGAACTCTTATGAACTCCTAAGTGTTAGAAAATTCCGTAAAGGTTATTTCTAAGAAGCTATTCTTCCACTTTACACTCCTTAGGGTTTCTTTGACTTTTAATCTTGTAATCCACTTGTTATCTAACTATAAATAAGTTCTCAAAGTCTATATTAATCATGGCCTTCACTCATGCATAAAAATTTCCATTTTTCATTTGGTAAACGTGTCTTTAAACAAGCTTTTTGTAAAAATCCGAATTTTCCAAATTTCATTTTCTTGCATTTTTCTTATGGAAAAACTTGTCTAATGCATTAAAATTTGAAGCTCCAATATATATACTATCTAAGGACTTCATTTAACTTATAAAACATTCAATTTAGACTTAGATACTAAGAGTTCTTGTAGGTATGAACCTAAATTACGAATTTAACCATTGATCAACATATCAATATTTTTCATTCTAACTCCACCACTTGATTTGCATTCCTATCATGCCTAAACTCATCCAAGCTCATGAAAATCATTCTTTCAAGATATCTATCACATATACCCTTCATTTTTCTTGTGAAATATGAGAAAAAATTTGATTTTGGTGGCTTTTAAGGTAGGGTTTCAATTTCATCCGAATTTCCAACATTGCATATTCAACACAACCTTTCCTTTTTCAATGTTCTTGCTTCCTATATGTAAAGATCTACTATCTAACACCTCTATACATGAACAAGACTATATTTTTATTATCATCAATGCATGGAAAACAAAATAAACCTATGATCATGTATGTACATGAAGATGTGGATGTCTAAACTTTAGATCTATATATAATGCATGAATCATGGATCTCATGGCATGAAACAACAATATATATGCAAGATCTCTGCTTTTCATGCATGAACAAGTTGATATTTCAAACAAAACTCATTCAAAGACTAGATCCACTTCTTGTGATGGCTTGAGATTCTTATAGTAGTGTTTTCATGTCCCTTGCTCATTATTGGGATTTAATAAGAAAACACACAAGAATGATCTTGCCATTATAAGATTTGGGATGAACAAAGCTTAAAATCAACATACCAAAGGAGTCTTGAAGTGGAAAAGAGAAAAACAAGTTGAAGTTGTGAGAGGGAGGGGGACAAATCTCACGGCACTAATGGAGGAGAAGGAGAAGTTTTTCTGTTGTTTTAAAATTTGACAAGTGAAAATGAAGGGAGAGAAAGAACATTTAGTATATATATTAAGTGGATTAGGGTTTTAGTTGAAGAAATTGAGTAAAAATAATTAAATGGAGAGGGAAAGCAAGGGGGGGGGGGGGCGCCGGCCATCTTGAGTGTGTGTGTGTGTGTTTTGAAATTTTGGTTTTTGTAATTTAGTTAATTAAAATGTAATAAATGTGATAATTGATTAAGAGACAAAATTCATTGGAAAATAAAATTGAAATGAGTAGTTGTAAGGATGTAAGAATGGAGTATGGGTAGTGTGTAGTGTAGGTTGTACTTGTGAATAGTAGACAAGACATCTACTTTACCGGTTGTACCGAAAACACGGGAAAAGCTATAATTTTAATTTTTATAGCTCGGAAAATTACGAAATTGATATTTTTGAAATCCTTATAAAATTACGGTTCTAATGAATATTCCGAAACATTTTTCTGAATCCGTGGTCCGGGGCACGCTTTTCCGTAATTGAGCTCGGGAAGGCTCGGAATTGAAAAATTCCCGAATTTAAAACTTTCAAAGGTTCAAAATGTACTTTAGAACAATAATTCAAATTCATTTACTTTATAAAATTTCTTTTATTATGAAACCGAAGGAAAGCCGGATTTAGAGTTTCTAGGCTTCTTCCACTGGACTCAGACTGGACCAGATTAGGGTTTCGCTTCCAACTTCCGGGGTGTCTTAACTACTGAGAATACCGGGGTTTACAGTCTTCATCGACGATATTCTGATCTACTCAAAGACGTGAGAGCAACATGAGGAACACTTAAGAATGACATTACAGACCTTGCGTGAGCATAAGTTGTACGCTAAGCTATCTAAGTGTGACTTTTGGTTGGATCAGATATCTTTCCTAGGACATGTGATATGTGGAGAAGGAATATCGATGGACCCTAAGAAGATCAAGGCAGTGATGGATTGGAAGTAACCTAAAATTATGACTGAGGTGAGAAGTTTTCTCGGTTTGGCTAGATATTATAGGAAGTTTGTGAAGAATTTTTCAACCATCGCCAAACCCCTCATGCAGTTAACCCAAAAGGAAGAAAAGTTTATCTGGACAGACAAGAGAGAACAAAGTTTCTAGGAGCTAAAGAAAAGACTTGTCTCTACCCCGATTCTAATTCTACCGAACCCCGAAAAGTCCTATACAGTGCACAGCGATGCCTCTAGGAATGGTCTTGGATGTGTGTTGATGCAAGATGGAAAAGTGATCGCTTATGCATCTCGACAACTCAGACCCCATGAGCAGAATTATCCTACCCACAATCTGGAGTTAGCCGCCGTTGTTTTCGCACTTAAGTTATGGAGACATTCCTTATATGGACAAAGGTACGAAATCTACACCGACCATAAGAGCCTCAAGTATCTATTCACACAAAAGGAGTTGAATATGCGACAACGAAGATGGTTGGAGCTCATCAAGGATTATGACTTTGGGATAAATTAATGTCCAGGGAGAGTGAACGTAGTTGCAGATGCCCTAAGTAGAAAGAATTATGGAGAAGTAGCTACCTTGCTCACAGATAAGAAGGAGCTAATAAAAGAATTTGAAAGAATGAGTATCGAATTCATAGGGTAAAGTGTGGAAGTGGAAATCACTAGCCTTGTCATGGAACCCACCTTAGTAGAGAGAATTAAGGAGGCCCAACGATATGATGAGGCAATTCTGAAGATTAAGAAAGAGGTGCAAGAAGGAAGGTACACCAATTTCACCGTAGATGAAGATGAAGTGGTAAGAATGAAAGGCAGATTATGTGTTCCGGATAACGAGGACATAAGAAAAGAAATCATAGAAGAAGCACATCACTCCGGATACACCATGCATCCAGGATGAACAAAGATGTACCAAGACCTGAAGAGCCACTATTGGTGGAACAGCATGAAGAGAGACGTAGCAGATTTTGTGTTGAAATGCCCCATATGCCAACAAGTAAAGGTAGAGCACCAAAGGCCTGGTGGACTTCTAAAACCCCTGCCAATACCCAAGTGGAAATGGGACCAAATCACAATGGATTTTGTGTGTGGATTACTAAGGACGTTAGCTGGATATGATGCAATTTGGGTCATAGTAGATCGATTGACGAAGACGGCACATTTCCTTCCAATGAACATGACATACTCTATGGACAAGTTGGCAAGAATGTACATAAGAGAAATAGTACGCTTGCATGGAGTACCCACTGGAATAGTCTCCGACCGAGACCCAAGGTTCGTATCCAAACGTTGGGCAAGCTTGCAAAAATGTATGGGAACTAAGCTGCACTTCAAAACTGCTTACCACCTTCAAACAGACGGTCAATCGGAGAGGATAATACAAACTTTGGAGGATATGTTGCGAGCTTATGTGATAGAGTTTAAAGGTAGTTGGGACGCACACCTACCTTTGGTAGAGTTTGCCTACAACAACATCTACTATTCTATAAGTCAGATGCCACCTTATGAAGTGTTGTATGGAAGGCGATGCCGATCACCTTTGTTTTAGGACGATGTAGAAAAGTCGAGCATCAGACTTGACTTGGTACAAGATGCGGCCGACAAGGTACGGATCATCCGACAAAAGATGAAGGAAGCACAAGATAGGCAAAAGAGTTGGGCGGATATGATGAGATGTACACTTGAGTTTGAAGTTGGAGACCATGTGTACTTGAAGGTAAACCCCATTAAGAGTATTCGCCGAGTTCGAGCACAAGGAAAGTTAAGCCCATGATATGTTGGACCTTTTGAAGTGCTTGAAAGAGTAGGAGATTTTGCTTACCGTCTGGCACTCCCTCCTAGCTTATCTGGAATTCACAATGTAATCCATGTGTCAGTTCTACGGAAACATGTGCCAGACCCCACCAGAATTGCAGAGTTGGAACCAGTTCAGTTGAAAGAAAATCTCACATACGAGGAGCACCCTGTTCAAATCCTAGATCACAAGGTGCAGAAGCCTCGGAACAAGGAAATCAAGCATGTGAAGGTTCTATGGAGAAACCATTCACACGAGGAAGCAACCTAGGAGGCAGAAAGCGACATACGCCAGAAATATCCGAGTTTGTTTAAAGAATCAGGTATGAATTTCAAGTTTTTAGGACAATACTTTCTTTAAAGGGGGTAGGTTATAAATCTCTGAAATTTTTGGATTCGAATTGTAGCTTAAATCCTAATTAGAAGTCAACCGAATTTCCAGAGTCAACAAAACCCTAGTTTACCGTAACCACTTAAGTTCGGCATTACCGTTTTCCCTAGCCCTAGAAAACGAAGTTGGGATTATTAGCTATAATAGTTCATAATAGCTATAGGTCATATAAAAATATCAGATTTGCAAAATTCGAGTGTCCTTTGAACCCGATCGGATACGGCTCTTGAAAAGCGTGTCCCGGAGCTCGGAATAGGAAAAAAATTCTGAATATACCGTTAGACTCATGAAAATATAAGATTTCCAAAAATATCAATTTCGTAATTTTTCGGTAGCTAAAAATATCAGATATCACATTTATACGTGCATTTTCTTACAACCGGCATCTAATTGTCATATCTACTTTTACATACACTATTTTCTACTATTCTACACTATTCATCTATCTCTACTTTTTTTTACAACCTACTCTTACAACCCATACACCTATTTCTTACACATTTTCATTTCCAATATAATTTTACCTCTTTCATTTCTTACTTTTAATTATCAAAAATAAAAAAAAAAATTAAATTTTTCTTCCCCATTTCCCCATATGTAGCGCCGGCCCCCTCTCTATCTCTTCCAATTTGTTCTATTTTTACTTTATTTAATTAACACAAATTATCTCCCACATTTTCCTATAAATACCCCCTCATACCTTCACTTTTTTCACACCACTTCTTTACTAAAGTTACTATATTCAAATTTCTCTCCAAATCTCTCCAAGAAAGTTCTTCCAAGAAGCTCTCTTTAGTTCATCTCTTTTAGGTAAAAATTCTTCAAGAAATTCCTATGTTCATCTATTTAGTATGAATTTAATGTGTGTTTTCCAAAACCATGAAGGTTAAGAAGGTAACAATAGGTTCATACTTTGTTTTTGTTCATAATATCAATTCATTTATGTTCCATTATGTCTCTTTATGTTCCTTTATGTTCATAACTATCTAAATATCTATATAGCTATATATATAGCATATAAGCTCATTGTCTTGCAATTTATTTACCTTCCATGCAATTTATTTACTTCATTGTAATTTATTTAATTTCAAGTTGTTCTTAAGACTAGTCTTTCTAGTCTTAGACTTGTCCTCATCAAGTCAAAACATTTTCTTTCCTTTTCGGGACTAGTCTTTTCTTAGTCCTGGGGTACCTTGATGAAGCTAAGGTCCCAATACTTGATTTATTTCGTTATTTGCTTATTATTTTATGTTATTATGTTCCTTTATATTCTATAATTTTATGGTTCATATTCATGCATGAACATAATGTTTTTGTCTCAACAAAAATAAATGAGGAAGTGTTTTCTTAAATTAAAGATTCTTTCTAAAGAAATAGATGTAGAAAATAGATTTCTTAAAAACCCATGAACATGCTTAGAAGCAATTTTTCTTAAATAAACCAAAGGTTTTATACAAACTTATTTTTTATCAAGTATTAGAAATTCTTTTGGAATCATTATAAGAAACAAGAACATCCTTTTTATGAAATTGTTATTACTTTTAAAAGTTGTTGGAATCTAAGTATAGGAAATAAAAAAACCACTCCTTAAGAATTTAAAGTGATTACAAGAGATTAAATTTAGAAAAAGGAATATTCATCTCAAATAACTCAAGACCTTTTCAAAAGTAAAATGAATATTTCAACAAAATCTCAAAGTTCAAAATCTTTTAAAACTTTACTTTTTTTCATAAGTTGAGACAACTTTATTTACTTCATCCATTTGTTATGAGTCAACATATATATGTATATATCTTCCAAAAAGTTTATAAAAATGCTTGGAACATTCATGTCTTCAATTGAGTTTTATTTAAAAAGAGGAACTCAAGTTTTTACAAATTTGTGGAGAATCTGGTCGCTGCTTTTTGGGAACCCAAATGACTTAGTTTTATGAAAATAAGCTTAGAAATGCGTAGATCTTTTCGAGTAGGTAGAAAACGATATATTATACGCGAAATTCCGAGTTAAAATGAACAAGTTATGGTCATTTTAAGTTGGAATTTCCTCTTATACGATTTTATCGCGATTTTAAGAAAAGTTTAGGATCTTCAAGAATAGAAGTTTTATGAAAGACTCATTTTGGGTATTTCATCTTGTTTAGGTGACGAGGGACCCGAGATCATCTATCCGGAGGACTATTTCGATTAGATCTACCGTTATGGAGTGAGTTAATTCTTTTCTTAAGTTATATTTCCTTGTTTTGTGCTTGTAATTAGTAGCAATAGCAATTAAGGAAAAGATAAAATGGATAATTATTGTGTGACTTGGTATTATGAATGATTGAATACAAGTTAAGAATATCAGAAGTTGGTTTGATAAATAAATTGTGATTCTTGTTTTGATATGATGAAAATTGTGTGATCGCCTTTAACTTGAACTAAACATCTATGGTTAAATTTATATTGAAATCAATTCATGCATATCATTCACATGAGTCACATTTATTTCACTACTATTATTCGTGTGGGGAAACGAGAAAATGGTAGTGGTGGCTGGTAGGAGCCGAAAAGTCTACATGGTGGCTAGTAGGAGCCGAAAAGTCTATAGGGCAAGCAGGAGCCAGTAAATCTACTGATAATGATAGTCGTATGGGCCTGTAACCTCCCAACCCTTGTCTTGGAGGGCATTAAATCCATGCTACACTTGATTTCCGGTTACTCAGGTGTATCTTGCTTGTTCATATGATTTGTGCATTTTCATATATTTTGATTTAAAATAATTGTATGAATTATGGAAATGTCTTGTAGATGGAATTATCTCACTAAGCTAGATTTGCTTATACCCTTATAGTTTTCTATTACAGTATGATTATCTATGGTTGGCCCCAAGGAGCCCCGTGTGCCAGGTACGAGTTTAAGCTACTAGGAGTTTTTGGAAGAAGTTTATGTATTTTTAGTTTTGAACATAGACTTCTAGGAAAATCTCTATGGTAGGCTTATGTGGTAGTTATGTTTATTTTGTTACTAGTATAGTTGGACAAAGACTTTAAGGCTGGAGAATGCCCTTAAGATGATGTACGAATTTATTATTAAATGAAGATCTTATGTTTATCTATTTAAGTTCATGCTTGCTTTTGCTATCTATTTAAACGTAATACCCTATGAGTCTCCTACTATCTTGGAAGCACGCCTTTCATATGATATCAAAGCTCTTGCATGACTAAAGTTGTCAATCATTAGCTTTAATATTATATGCGGCGGACTGTCACGTTTAGGGTACCCTCTAAGGCGTGACAGTAGGTGTCACTATAGGGATTATTTTGAGTTCTCATTGGATTTGTAATGCCCTAAATTAAGGTGAATACAACTTGCCATGTGTCCTTCTCTTAAAAGACACGTAAAGGCTCTAAAACTGTAAGCCCCGGAAAATATCAGTAAATAATTCCAAATGAACTTTGAAAATAAACCCTAAAAATCACTCCAAATTAAAACCAAACTTCGACTAGTCTTAAAACACGAATGAATCTAGAAATTTCTTAATCTTGAGAAAAATAAGAATCCTTAAAAATACAATAAGAACTTAACATACTTCAAATCCAAAACCACTACGTATGACAAATTCTATACGTAACTCTGACTTATAAAATCGGGTAATATAGAGCCCAAAAACAAATTATTAAAAGGTAAATAATGATTAACCTTCGGAAATAAAACCCGATTCAATAATTCTAAAAACGTTAAGAGATATTAAGTATATAAAAATAAAATTTAAAATAAATTTCTCAAATTAAATATGTTGCATAAACATAAAATATCAGTTTCCAAATTGGTAAAGATCTAAACCAGATAATCACTTGGAAACCCTAAGTGGAATACAGTAGTTTAAGTCCGGCAATCTCGCGCCCTTAACCTTAGAGGCGGAGATGCAGTTTAAGTGTGTAGAATAGCTCATAGTAATATAAGGTCGCTTAAAAATATCATATTGGTAAATTTTTGACCTATTTCGAACTCGTTCGGATACAAACTTTGAAAAAGCTTGTCCTAGGGCTCGAGATATCAAAAATATACCATTACTACCGTTAGACTCGTATTTACATAGGGATTTCAAAAATATCAGTTATATAATTTTTTCGATAACTAGAAATATCTGATTTTGGTAATTATATTCGTATTTCATTACTACCGATAATTAACTAATCTTTTGGTACTATTCACTACTATTCATTATACAATTTTATTATTCTTATAAACCCTTATATTTTTAGATAAATATTTTATATATTATAGAAAATTCTGTTTTTCTAAAATTTAGTTAGTTTCGGGCTTTTACGGGATCAGTTTCTGTTTAAGACTAGATACTAAAAATAAAATAAATTAATTTAATAATCGAAAAATATTTTTTATTTTCATAAAATATTTTTTTGAATTTTTCGAGTTATAAAAATATCATTTATAGCTCATATTCGCGTATTTTGATCATACCGGTAACATAATTATTGAACTATTAAAATAATTCAAATAATTATTTAATTTTATTTATGAAAATTCTGCCATTCATTTAAAGGTATTTTCTTAATTTTATTTTATATATTTTCTTAATAAAAAGTACTTTTTTAACCCATACTTCAAGTACACTTCAATTGTCACTTCTACACATTATTCAAATTTTCCTTCACTCATTCTACACTCCATTTCCCCACAAAAGGTAGCTTACCACACCCATAAAAATAGCCATTTTTCTTTTATTTATTAATTTATTTAATGATTTAAAGTCTCTTTTAGTTAGCAAATGAAGGGACACAAGTTACCCTTTCAAAAATTTAAGTTACAAACTAACTAAACCCCCTCTCTCTCCCTTGCATTTCACGTGCAGCACTCCCCATTTGCTACCCTTGTTTTATTTTTTTTCTTTCAATTAATACATTCCTCTCTCTTCATTTAATGCCTCTCATTTACTTGCTTTCATTCCTTTGAAACCCTACACCATTTACTCTCTCTTTTTCTCTCTTTAAACCTTTCTTAGCCTTGTTCTTGCAAGGAATATAAGCTGCCCCCATCTCTAAATCTTGCTTCCACACTCCATTCTTAAAGATCATTTGAGTAAACCTTCTTCTTAAGCTTCCATAGATGATAGAGGTAAAGTATAGTGAGAGTTTCATGTCACGCCCCGAATTTGGTTCAAGGCGTGCCAGCTGCCACGTATAACACTTACGCATTATACGTTAAGGCTGACCTAATCTACAGTTTATCGTGATCGTTGCTAAACACATTTTAGATTCTGAAAATCGTGGAATTGGATTTTGAAAATAACTAGAGTTGCAGCGGAAAAGAAATACATTTCTTTAAAATGATTTTCGAATAGGCTACTTTCTTGAGTAGATCATTACATATAATAAAGTAAATTTCTCAAAACAATTTTCAAATAGGCTATTCTTGTGAGTAGACAAACGTTTATAAATAAATATCATACCATTAGGTGTCTCAAAGTACATAGTGTTTGGTATCTCAAGATACATCCATAGGCTCATAGATATGCCCTTTATCGAATCATAAGTTTGAAAAGATGATCAATAACTTTTATCAATAGCATAAACAGTTTAATGTTCCTAGGCACTCAACTTGTTGACAAGCTCCTTTAGTCGTCCCATACCCGATAATCACAAGCATCCAGATCATTACCTGAAAAAGAAGGAATGAGCCGAAGCCCAGTACGACAGCAACACAAGCACACACGAGATGGGCACACACGCCTATTCTATATGCAATGCAACAACCAATAGTTTATATCTTTAAATTAAAGTGCGACAAACAACAGTGGAGCACTCACACTCCGGCAACACGCTGGGAACCTGGGGGTCCTGAGTAGCAGCAACTGCTCAGGGGTTGATATAGGCAGCCCGAATACCTATATCTCCTACCTCTACAAGTAATAGCCTCGTCTGGGGGTCACAGCCGTTACGCATCTCTACCCATCACAGTCCATAATATAGTGTAGCTCAACCGGTCCCATAAACGTGAACCACACTACATTACTTCTCTCCGATCCAGGTAGACGTTATCCCGCTACCGTTCCCCCCATCAGCTACCCACCGTACCACCATGCCCATGGTGGCCTAAGCGCCTAACTACCGTGCTGGCACCGCCTAGCAAGTTGCCGCCCTCGGGCCAGGTCTCAAAAACGGCCACGCACAAGCAACAAGCAATTATTAAAGTCGTCTTTAAGTATTAGTTCATTTAGAATGCCTACCCTAACAAGCAACACACAAGTCACTGCGTACCTGGTACAGAGTCTGTGCTCCGAACAATCAGAAGATAAATAAGAAGATAAAGCAGAATGTAGACTCTTAACAAATATCTGCTTCAAAGATTAATTCATATAAGCATTTGAATCAATTATCAACTTATATCAAACACGTATTAACTACTTAGTTTTCTAACAAATATACATTTGAAACAACATACTCCTCTTATTATTCGTGATTTATCATATTTTAGAAATTATGTACTCCTTATCATTTAAAGTTTAACCTAACATATTAATCGAAGCCAATTTCTAGTTAATATGATCATATAGGTATTCATCAATTAATAGCTAAGTATAAATTGTTAGTTTTTGAAGAATTTACTAAGCTAATATTGGTTAATAAATCTATATTAATTTTATCTAATCAAATTGAATATAATTAACTGGTCAAGTTTACTAAATAGTAATTAGGTCATTTTTAAATGGTAAATTCTATAGTATGTCCTATAATCGATCTATTAAACATTTATTAAGTAAAACAACTTATTAAAATATAATTATTCTACTTATGTCATTTATAATTTATTTTCACATCTAAATGGACTAAGGAATCTAAACTAGTTTCCTATTATGTTTGTGCTATCTTGTGATGTTATATTTATATTTACTTTATCAAATAAATTCATAAAAATAATTAATTATTTATTAAAATTCATATTTTAACATGAAAACACATTATTTACATTTATTTCATATTCATTTGATTAGAATTGATTTACCTTAAATTCTTCATTTCATTTCCTATAGAAAACTAGTGTGCACCCTAATTTTAATAAATCGGTTTATTATCTTAAACACGGGTTCTTAAGCTCAAATTTTTATGTAAACTTCCTAACATATATATTTATATGTTTATAAGGTCATTTGGCCTAAATTAATTAGTTAATTATGGTTTTAATTTTAATTGATTTAAAACTGTCCAGAACAGGGCATAGGCAGCGACGACCGATCGGTTCGATCAATTTGACCATCAAACCGACCGGTTCTTGTCCGGTTCTTTGCACTATGTTAATGTAGAATTCTTAAGCTTTCAAACCGTTGTAGTTTCACAGAAAAAGGAGAAGAAAAAGTCATCAGTTCGGTCATATGAATTCACGCCACCACTGCTGACCGAAATACTGTTTTGCCCTGTTTTCCTATTTTGTAATTTAATTTTTAAAAATAGTAAATAATTTCAAAATTCACGAAAATTTACAGTTTGTATATAGACATGTTAAGCTATCTTGTTTATAAATTTCATACAAAAATAATTTCACTTGATATTTTAATTAAATTTCACAAAGACATATGCAATAATTAATTCTAGCAACTTATATTATCATAAATTAATTTATCAACATGTTTAACTTATCAAACCTACATTTCATAAGATGATATATCATGTTCACATGCTTATATACATATATTGATCATAATTTTAGTAATTTAACTACACGACATGCCTTTTATATATAATATTAAGCTTACATGTCCATGTGATTCATTTTCCAACATTATAACTTATTAAAAACTAAATTAAATATACACATATAATTAACATATTAGATCAATTATATACCATACATTAGACATATCATACTTATATATTTATATATATATGATAATTTTATCAAAACAACATTTATACATATATTTATGGTATTCAGTTTATAAGAAAACAAAAATCTTTATTTACCAAAACCTTATTATTATTAAATCTATGTTGATATCACCATCTAACAATAATTTCAACAAGAAAATACAACAATCATACAAATTCACTAATTAAACTAACATTACTTACTTGAATTGTGAAATAATTAGCTAAAGCTCCACTACCCTACTCCTTAAGTTGATGTAGCTTCTTCAAGCTAATTTCCCTAGCTTCAGTCTTTCTTTTAGCCTTCAAAATCATCTAGGAATTGGTGGAAATAAAGATTGGATTTGGGGAAGAAATTGAAAGATTAGATGGTAGAGAAATCATGAATTTCATTGCCTATTGGATGCTAGATTTAAAGAGGAATTGTTGTAGAATTCTTGTAGGATTTTTGTGGGTTTTTAGAGTGATTTCTTGAGAGATCTTAGGGGTTAGGGTTTGCAAGAAGAAGTAGGGGATTAGGGTTTTCTAAATAGGTATATTTATAGTATTTTAGGTCTTGTAATTATTTCTATAGTTAAGGACATTTTGGTACTTTTTATGTTCATTGGAATTCTCTAGAATGGGAAGATATTTTCTTGTGTAGATATTTTAGGGGTATTTTAGTCTTTTCCAAGGGTTAGGAATCTTCAAAAGTTGGCTAAGGTCAATTTGGTCTTTTTACACACTTGATATTTTCTTGTGTTCACATTGTAGATATTTAGAGGGCAAATTGGTCTTTTCATAGATGAAGAAACCTTCTTGAAGTAGCTAAGGTTATTTTGGTCTTTTCATAAGGTTAGATTTTTTTCTAGACATTGAGATTTCATATCATGTGTGAGGGTGCATGATAAGAACATGGTCTAATGGGCTTTGATGCATGGGCTTTTGGTCTTAGGATTATGGGCTTGATCTTTAAATAATTGGGCTTAGGGTTTTAGAAGAAGAATTAGGCCTATAGGTTATGGGCTTTAGGGAATTAGAAATGGTTTTTAAGAATTAAGAAAGAGAATTAACTAATTGGCATTAAAAATTAATTTTAGGAAATCTAATTAAAGGAAAATTAATAGCTTACTTGAATTAGGGTTTTAGGGGCTTAGGAATTGGTATTTGAAAACAAATATTTAGATTTAAACTTTTAGGATTTAAGGAGTTGGAATTTAGGCTAAAAATGTCTAAATTGGATATTTAGGTTTTAGATGATTAAACTTGATTAATGAAGTTCATTGATAATTGAAAATGATTAATTAATTCGATTTGTTGAAATAGGTAATCGATGTTGCTTAATAGGTTAAATTAGGTATTTATGACATTAGAGTCTTTATTTCAATTAAATTCATTTATTATTCCTAATTATGTTAAATTATCAAAATTTTCATTTACGCGATTGGGGTTTCTAGTCCAAATAGGTCAAATTAGAGTATTGTGCTCAAAAGGGTCAGAAAATTCTAAACTTTATGATTACGTATTCAGAATCTTTATTCGAGTTCTAGTTTGGTAGATATTGATCAGTTTCTATTTATATCTTGTATTTTTCAACCCTGACAATTCATTTTTAAACTATCGTTTACTATCTAATAGATCCTAAAAATTAATCGAGTCATACTACACTTGATATTTATAATCTTAGGTATATAATTAGTGAGTTATTGACTCGAGTCTAATCTAAATTTAGACTAAGGTTTTATTTCAGTGAATTAGGAATTTCGGTAATTCAACTTGAGAAATCGATATCAAGGAATTAAATAGCTTGGTATGTTGGAGATAGGAAATTATAGTAATTTTATTAGTTGAAAAGAGTATTTGTGGTATTGGAATTCCTAATTTCAATTAAATCCATTTACAAATTAAATTATCTAATTATATTCTATAGTTTATGAAAATCAATTGACTGAACTATCTAAATTCAATTAATAAGTTAAATATAAAATAAGATCCAAAATTACCTATATTTTCATAGTATTTAATTGTCACATTTCTAATTTAGGTTGGTAAAATTCGGGGTATTTCATTTCATGCATCAAATGACCTTCCATAAGCTTAAAAGCTAAGGATGATGATGCCAAAGTGAAACACTCCTCTTATCCATGATTATTTTCTTGTATCATTATTATTTTCTTGCTAAAAGTAGTTATAATTTGTAGATCTAACTTATTTTTTGTAGCTTTAATTTTGTTTATGTTTTAGATCTTGTTATATGAGTTATTATTTTGTTATTGCCAATAAGTTATGCATGTATTCACCATTCACATAACTAACTTAGAGTTCATGCATTTATAACTAGTATAGCAAAGTAGATCTAGTTGTGTTAGGTTCATAAATGCATTACACTTTTGATTTATTTTCTTAAATAACTTATAATAGATTAATGATAGTAGAAAAGTTTTAGAAAGCTCAAGATCTATTTTAGTTTCAACAAAAATCATTTTTGAAAATTCAAATAAAAAAGGAACCATATTTAGAAAAGCTATTTTTCAATTTCAAAATGTGTATTTTTTGTTTAAAATGAAGGGCTTAAGGAATAGATATCATAAATGAATCATTTTGAGGAGTAAAGTTTAGATCTATGAGCTTATAGTTTATTATCACGCATTTTTTTATATTCATGTTCTTATTATGTGTAGATTTTGGTTTTGAACTTGAATAAAAATAGTGAAATTCGTATCTTGGCAAAATCTATATTTAAAAACCACTTTCTAAGTCTCAAAATGGAAGTTTTAGTTAAGAAAATGAAGGTTTAGTGGATGTATATCATCAAGACTTCTCAAAGGTGATTTTCAAAAGTTATTTTCAAAATAAAAATCTCATTTTCGGATTTAAGCTAAGGCATAGTTTAAAAACATGTTTTCCAACTCAAAAATGAAGTTTTTATTTAAGAAAATGGAAGGCTCTTAAGATAGGATATGTAATGGATGATTTTTCATAAGTTTAGATGGATTTTATCAAAAGATATGTCCAAAAACAAATTTGGTAAATTCGAATCTCAACCAAGACCAATTTTGAAAACCCAATTTTTCAACATCAAAATGAAAGATTTGTTTAGCAAATGGAAGGCTTATGAAATAGGTATCAATAGGAAATGTTTTTGATAAGTAAATGGTAGATCTACTAGAGATTCTCAAAAATAGGAGGAGATTACAAAATATGAAATTTGAGTTTTATCCCAAATTTTGTAAATTCGGATGGTTTCAAAACCATGCCTTAAAAACCCATTTATCAACTCCAAAACTTGTGTTTTATATGAAAATTGAGGAGTTTAGGTCATAGGTATCATCAAGTTATGATTTTTATAAATTAAGATGGGATTTGCTAAGAAAAATATGTAGAACAAGGAGTAGAAATAAAGTAGGAAAAATTTGAGTTGCTAGTCAACTTAGGAAATTTGTAATTTTGGAGTGAGGTCATGAAAACACTTACTTTCCAAACTCAAAATAGAAGTTTTATTAAAGAAATAAAGTCCTTAGTGGCTAGGTATGGTTGAGCCTCAATTTTCTAAGTATCAAATGATTTTTGCTTAAAGGAAGCACCACAAAAACAATTTTTGCAAAATTTGGATTTTGGGATGAACCAATTTTAAAAACATGTTTATAAAGTGTAAAATGGAAATTTTTATTGAAAAAAAAAAAGGCCTTAAGGTATATAGATAGTGAAGGCTTAATTGTGACAAGAATAAATAAATTTTATCAAGGAATTTTTCTAAAAACAAGTGGGGATTGTCAAAAATACAAGACTAGCTTTTCTAAAAATTTCTTTTATTCAATATCATAAAGAACATGTATATATATATATATATATATCTCATGACATATCATTTATGTTAGTAACTTGTTCATATTGCATGTATACTTGCTTTAGATAGTAGAAACCTTTCAAACATTCACAAAACTACTTTTCAAAATTGAATTTGGCTACTGATCAGACCTTTTCGAAGCTTCAAATATTTCAAAACTTAATTATGATATTAGAATTAGATAGATCTTTCGAAGTAGATAGAAATCAATATATAATTTGCCAAATTCCAAGTTAAAACGACCAAGTTATAGCCATTTTAAGTTGGAATTCCCGTTGAGGACGAGAATTACGAATTTAATGGTTTGAATAAGATAGTTTGGATTAGTTAAGTGATGAAATACTTATTAGGGTATTTCTTCCTTTTTAGATGACCCCGAAATTGATGATTCCCTTCTACCAGATTAGTTTTACTAAGAGATCGGTGATCCAATGGCCGAGTGAATTTCCTCTTATTTTGTTACCTTGATTGTGCTTGTAGCTAACTGCATTAGAATTAGAAAAAGATAAAATGGTGATGAGTTGTGATATAATCTGGTTGAATAAATTATAAGTATATCGAGGCGAGACTTGTTGTAAAATCATTGTATGAGTTAGCATAAACTTGAATTGTTTGAAATTCTCTATGATCGCTCTTAACCTACATAATTAACATGCCACGATTTATGAATAAACTGTATATGCATATCACATATTGTGTCACATTGCATTGGCTAATATACCTTTGGTGGGACAAAAGTACATTAGCGGATGGGATGGCAGGGGGCCAATATTAATATAAGGATGCGAAATCGCTTAAGTTAATGGAAGTGGTGTAGGCACTTGAATTAACTACATAAAACAACAAGAGAAAGAGATTGGGATTATGGTTGCATGACTTATGGACCACCTCACTCATGATTGGAATAATGGTTGCATGTCTTATGGACCATCCCAACCCCGAATGGAGGGGGTAAATCCATTCACATATGGCTATAGGAAAGTCAAATGCTTGTCTGCTCATGTGTTTGTTCATGCATAGCATATGGATGAATTATAACTTGCTTGTTATGGTACAAAATTAAAGGTGTAAGCCCCAGAAAATTTCAATAAATAATTCTAAGATGAACTTCAAAAATAAACCCTAAAAATGACTCCAAATTAAAACGAGCCTCGATAGTCCTAAATCACGAACAAATCTAGAAATTTCTTAATCTAGAGGAAAATAAGAATCCTTAAAAATAAAATAGGAACTCAACATACTTCAAATCCGAAACCACTACATATGACAAATTTCATACTTAACTCTGACTATAAAAATCGGGTAATATAGAACCCAAAAACGAATTATTAAAAAGTAAATAACGATGAAACTTTCGGAAATAAAACTTAATTCAAGAATTCCGAAAACGTTAAGAGATATTAAATACTTACAAAAATAAAATTTAAATAAATTTCTCAAATTAAATATGTTGTATAAACATAAAATATTAGTTTCCAAATTGGCAAAAATCTAAACCAGAGGATTACCCGGAAACCCTAAGTGGAATATAATTGTTTAAGCCCGGCAATCTAGCACCCTTAACTTTAGAGGCTGAGGTGTAGTTTAAGTGTGTAGAATAGCTCGTAGTAATATGAGATCTCTTAAAAATATCAGATTGGTAAATTTTTTACGTATTTCGAACCCGTTCGGGTACAGACTTTGAAAAGCGTCTCCCGAGGGTTGAGATATCAAAAATACCATTAATACCGTTAGACTCATATTTGCATAAGGATTTCAAAAATATCATTTATAATTTTTCATAACTAGAATTATCTGATTTTGCGATTTATTCGTTTTCATTACTACCAGTAATTAATTAGTTTTTTACACTATTCACTTTTTTTTCATTACACTATATTATTATTTCTTATAAACCCTTATATTTTTACATAAATATTTTATATATTATAGAAAACTTTTTTTCTAAAATTTAGTTAGTTTCGGGTTTTTACGGGATCAGTTTCTGTTTAAGATCCGATACTAAAAATAAAATAAATTAATTTAATAATTGAAAAATATTTGAAAAATATTGATAATTTCATAAAATAAATTTTTAGAATTTTTCGAGTTATAAAAATATCATTTATAGCTCATATTCTCATATTCTAATCATATCAATAACATTTGTTGAAATACTAAAATAATTCAAATAAATATTTAATTTTATTTATGAAAATTCGGCCACTCATTTAAAATGTTTTTCCTAATTTTATTTTGTGTTTTTCTTAATAATAAGTACTTTTTCCAACTCATACTTCAAGTATACCTTTCACACATCACTTTTTTTTTACTTCAATTTTCTACACTTTATTCCATACTTCTTGGCAGAAAATGGACTTCATTTACTGCCCTTGTTCTTTGATTTACTCCCAATTTGACTAAAAAATTATTCTAATCATTCTTAAAGAAGCAACACATACACATTAATTACACATTACAATTTCAAGTTGAAAACCAACTAAATTCCCTCCCTCTCTCCTCTTACATTTCACGTGCAGCTCCCTCCCCTTTGGCTGCCCTTGTTTTATTTTTTTTTTTCTTTCATTTAATACACTCCTCCCTCTCCTTGTTAATGCCTCTCATTATTTTTTATTCATTCTTTTGAAACCCTATCTCATTTACTCTCTCTTTTCCTCTCTTTTTCATCTCTTTCTTTCTTCTTTTATTCTTGTTCTTGCAAGAACCCAAGCTGCCCCTATTTCTTTCTATGAGCTCCCACACATATTTCTTCAAGATTCTTGATAAAACTCTTGTCAAAGCTTCCATAGGTGATATAGGTAAAGTATAGTGAGAGTTTCATGCATCAAATGACCTTCCATAAGCTTAAAAGCTAAGGATGATGATGCCAAAAATGAAAAACACTCCTCTTCTCCCATGATTATTATTTTGTATCATTATTATTTTCTTGCTAAAAGTAGTTATATTTTGTAGATCTAACTTTTTGTAGCTTTTGATTTTCATTTTATGCCCTAGATCTTGTTATTTGAGTTATTATTTTTGTTATTGCTAATGATTTATGTATATATTCACCATCATATAACTATCTTAGTGTTCATGCATTTATAACTAGATCTAGTTGTTTTAGGTTCATAAATGCAGTAGGCATTTGTTTTATATTCATAAATAACTTGTAGTAGCATGATGATAGTAGGAAAGTTTTAGAAGCTCAAGATCTATTTTATTTTCAACAAAAATCATTTTTGAAAATTCGGATGAAAATGGAACCATATTAGAAAAGTTATTTTCAACTTCAAAATGTGTATTTTTCATTTAAAATGAAGGGCTTAGAGAATAGCTAACATGAATGAATGGATTTTGATGAGTAAAGTTTAGATCTATGAGTTTATAGTTTTATACCATGGATTTCTTTTATATTTATGTTCATATTAAGTGTAGATCTTGGTTTTTAACTCAAACAAAAATGGTGAAATTCGTATTAGGCAAGACCCCTATTTAAAAACCACTTTCCCAAGTGACAAAATGAAATTTTTACTTGAGATAATGAAGACTTACATTTATATATATCATCAAGACTTCATTTTATATGGTTCAAAGGTGAATTTTCAAAGATTAATTTTCAAAACAAAATTCTATTTCGGATTTTGGCCAAGCCATAGTTTAAAAACATGTTGTCCAACTCAAAAATGAAGTTTTTGTTCATGATATGGAATGGTCTTAAGATAGGACATGTAAAGGATGATTTTTCCTAAGTTTAGATGGATTTTATCAAAAGATATGTCCAAATAAATTAGTATTAAATTCGGATCTCAACCAAGACCAAATTTTGAAAACCCATTTTTCAACACCAAAATAAAAGTTTTTTTTAGAAAATGAAAGGCTTATGGAATAGGCATCAATAGGAAATGTTTTGATAAGTAAATGGTAGATCTACTAGTAGAAGATTCTCAAAATAGGAAGAGATCACAAAGTATGAAATTTGAGTTCTATCCAATTTTGTAAATTCGGATGATTTCAAACCATGTCCTAAAAACCCATTTATCAACTCTAAAACTTGTGTTTTATATGAAATTGAGGAGTTTAGGTCTTAGGTATCATCAAGTAATAATTTTTATAAATTAAGATGGGATTTGCTAAGAAAAATATGTAGAACAAGGAGTAGAAATAAAGTAGGAAAATTTGTGTTGCTAGTCAACTAGGAAATTCGTAATTTTGGAGTGAGGTCATGAAAACACTTACTTTCCAAACTGAAAATGAATTTTTATTAAAGGAATAAAGTCCTTAGTAGCTAGGTATGGTTAGCCTTAATTTTCTAAGTATCAAAAGATTTTTACATAAAGGAATTACCATAAAAACAAGTTTTGCAAAATTCGGATTTTGGGATAAACCAATTTTAAAAAATGTTGACAAAGTGTAAAATGAGAAGTTTTATTGAAAAACAAAGGCCTTAGGGAATATACATAATGAAGGCTTAATTTTAACAAGAATAAATTGATTTTATCAAGGAATTTTTCTAAAAACAAGTAAGAATTGTCAAGAATACAAGATTAGTCTTTCTAAGGTAATTTTTCATAGTCTTACAAAGAAAAAAGTTTTCTAAAAACTTCTTTTATTCAATACCATCAAGAACATGTATATATATATATATATATATATCTCATGACATATCATTTATGGTAGTAACTCGTTCATATCGCATGTATACTTGCTTTGGATAGTAGAAACATTACAAACATTCATAAAACTACTTTTCTGAATTGAATTTTGCTACTGTTCCGATTTGATCCGATCTTTTCAAAGCTTCAAAGTTTTCAAAACTTAAGTATGATATTAGAATTAGATAGATCTTTTGAAGTAGATAGAAATCTATATATAATTTGCTAAATTTCAAGTTAAAACGACCAAGTTATGGCCGTTTTAAGTTGGAATTTCTGCTTAGGACGAGAATTATGAATTTGATAGTTTATATAAGATAGTTTGGATTAGTTAAGTGATGAAATACTTATTATGGTATTTCTTCCTTTTTAGGTGACCCCGAAATCGATGATTCCCTACCACCGAATTACTTTTACTAAAAGACCGGTGATCCAATAGCTGAGTGAGTTTTCTTTTTACTTTGTTATCTTGTTTGTGCTTGTAGCTAGTTGCATTAGAATTATAGGAATAAGATAAAAATCGATATGGATGGGATGGGATAGATGATGAGATTGTGATGAATGTATGCTAAAGAATACTAAAGCATATCGAAACCACGATTCGATTGGATAACTGTATTGTTCATATTATTTCTATTATGTGTATGATATTACTTGGTCACTCTAAAGAATGTATGAATATTTTGACCTAAGCAAAAATTTAAATTAGTCATGCATCGCATCGAACATGTTGCATTTGGCAGCATGCTACTCCTACACAGGTCGATCGGTATGGTCCGAGGACTTGTTTGGATAATGAGACCCGGTGCCAGAGCTCATTCATAGGGAACTAAGGTGCATCAGGGATACATTCCATGGGTGAGCCTAGCCGAGTCGAGTGCTATGAGCCAAGGGATTGGGGACTAGCAGCGGTCATGTAGACATTCAATACCATCCCTAACCCAAGATATGGAGGGCATAAATCCATTCTATGTGTGGGTTCCGGATACCCATACATAATTATCTACTCATGTGTTTGTTCATGCATAGCATATGGATTATTTATAACTTGCTTGTTATGGTACGGAATTAAGGGAATTCTCACTAGGCTAGTGTAGCTTATACCCCAATAGATGTTTGACTGAACAGGTTATCTCAAAAATGCCAAGTGGGGACCGAGATGGTTGGAGCCGAGAATGACTTCGAGATTCTGGCAGGATATAAGAATGCTTTGTATTTGTAGTATAGTAAACTGAAATTCCTTTACATTGTTACTCAAGTCATATCAATATAAAATGTATCACTACGATGTGTCTCCTCCATGTGTTAGATGCCTTATACATAGTATGAAAGCCTTTGCGTGATTGAGGTGGTCATTTTTAGGCTTTGAATTGTGTACGGCGGACTGCCACATTTAGGGTATCCTTCGGGGCGTGACAAAGGGAACTCTCACTAAGCTAGTGTAGCTTATACCCTAATAGATGTTTGAATAAACAGGTTGATTGGAGAATGCTACTTAGGGATTGAGATAGTTGAAGCCAAATATGACTTCAGGATTTTGGCAGGAAGTAAACATACTTGAAGATATTAGTTAGGTTTTGTGAATTTCTTTGTAATAGTTTTATGTAGTGAAATCTTTTGATGAATTGAAATTGAAGTATAATGATTTGTATCTGAAGTATAGTGAATTGTATTTCCTTTACATTGTTACTTAAGTTGTATCAATATAAAATGTATCACTCTGATGTGTCTCCTCTATGTGTTGACGCATTGTACATAGTATGAAAGCCTTCGCGTGACTGAGGTAGTCATTCCTAGAATTTAATATTGTTACGACGGACTACCACGTTTAGGGTACCCATTCGAGGCGTGACAAAAGCTAAAACCACAATTAAAAACACATAAAATATAATCTCCATAACTCTCTCAGAGGATACAATAGAAAATTCAAAACCTATTTAACGTATAATAAAATTTCTTCAAAATATCTAGTAGACCAAAACACATTGGCAAAACCAAAGCCAACAATCAAAAAAATATTCTTAACTTCACAATCACATAAAACTCTCATAAACTATTGAAAATCCAAAAACATAAAAATCCAAAATTCTTTAGAACATATAAATTCTTTAATATAATTTCAAATACAGCATAAGACCTAAAAGCTCTTTTCTCCAAATCATATCTATATCTATTCCTCAACTGGGTAATCTGGACCACTTCACTATCCCCATGATCAAAATACAGATCATAACAAAAAATGATAAACTATGTCTTCATCATCTGTGCCTAAAAAAGAAAGGAATAAGCGAAATTGCCTAGTATATCAATCCACAGAACAAATGCATATACATATGCAACAAGTATATATATATATATATATAGTGCAAATTAATCTAATGCAAAAGTAGGCTATTATCTTTATTAAGCTAGCAAATCAACATAGTTTAGAACTACTGTACATTAGTCCCAAACCTGGAGTAACTCATACCCCATTAGAAATCAACCAAATCTTTTGAAAATAGATAATTATATACATATATTGGTGAATGGGTACTCTCCAAACACTCATGGCATACTGTCAAATCACCTAAATCTACCGAAATCATCTCAATGTACGAGTCTATTAGGGACAACCTCACACAAAAATCATCTCGGTGCCACACCAGTATTATTATCTGCCAAGTCTTTACTAGTCATAGCTAAACACACCCAAAAAAATAATTTAATTAAGCCAATTAGATTTAGATTCATTATTCATCTGTTCCTACAAAAAAACATATAAAAAACTAAACCTGCAAATACATACAACAAACAAGGAAAGGTCATACCTTTTCAATTTCAGGAAAATTCTCCAAATTCAAAATTCCTTATGAACAACAACAAAAAATTTCCAAATCTCCTGATATACAAATAAACATAAAATATGTAAATCCTCAACCCCTACAAACCCTGTAAACCCTCTTTTTCTTAGTAAACCTGAGTTTGATTTCGGGAAAGACTTAAAAGCCAAAAACCAAAATCCTAAAAGAATATCTCTAGACCAATTGGACCCAGAAATCTTATGTCCAGCAATATCAAGAAGGAAACCCCGGAAGAATAAAAACGAGTTAAATCCAAAGTAAAACTCTAAATCGAAAAGTCAACGGAAAACCCTAAGTCAACAAAATCTCAGAAAACCCTAGTAGTTTAGATCCGGCAAACCCGTGTCCATAAACCAAGAAGTCGAAATATGAGTGGGAAGTGTAGATTAACTCGTATTAATATTAGAATGCCTAATAATACCCGATTAGTGAATTTTCGACCAATTTCAAGCCCGACTGGATACAAATCTTGAAAAGCGTGTCTCGAGGCTCGAGATATTAAATATATGATATTAGTATGTTAGATTCATAATTTCAAAATATTTCATATATATATAATTTTTTGGGTTATAAAAGTTAATGTTATAACCTTTTTATCGTATTTTCATTACTACCGATAATTTAAGTGTCTAATCAACTTTTTGCTTTTTTTTTTTACACTATTCATCAAGTACAATCACCCATACCCTATTCTTACATCCTTACAACCTATTCTCACAATTTTACATCATTTCCTTACAAATTTACTTTTCCAATATATTTTGTACTCAAACTAATTATTAAGTTTGAATTTTATTATACAAAACAAAATCAAAACACACTCTCTCTCCTTCCTCTTTTCTGACGCCCACACCTCCCCTCCCCGCCCCATTCACTCTCTTTTGTTTGATTTTTCTTCAATTAGATTATTCGTACAAACCCTAAATTATTTTTCTATATAAAATCTTTTTCACTTTTCCTCATTTCTTACAAAACCAACCTTTGGAAGTTTTCTTTTTCTCTCCCTCTCCTTCCCTCTTGCAGTGAGCCCCCTCCTACACACACACACATAATTTTTTTTTTTTTTTTACTTCAAGTTTCCTTCTCCAAAACACTAAATAGGTAATAAATCTTGATCCTACCACTATAAAACATGTAATGGCAAGGTCATACATGTGTGGTTTCATAAAAAATCCCCATGAGCTTTATGCTAGGGATGTGGAAACGCTAGAACATGATATCCTTGCCATCACAATGTGTAGATTTTACTATTAAAGTTAATATACTAAGAATTTTGCTATATTATTGTTATATGTTGTTCATATAGAAATTTTGTGCATATATTTTCATTTTCACTCACATCTACATATTGTCATTGTTGCATTACACTCATAACATGAGTAGTATAACAGATCTATTATTTAGAGTAGTTAAAATGTCATAGTTACTTGTTTTCAAGCATGAAAAACTTACTACATGATATTCTTAAGGAAAGTGTTGATCAAAACTCAAGATCCATTTTGTTTCTTTCAAAAAGTAAATTTTAAAATTCGGATCTTGAGAAAGACCCATTTAGAAAATATATTTCCAACTTCAAAATGAAAGTTTTATATGTAAAATGAAGGGCTTAAGTAATAGATATCATTAGGTAGTGATTTTTATGAGTTGATCATTTTTTTACTAATAGAAATTTTCAAAATAAGAAACTAATTACAAAAGTTAAGTTAGATCTATATTTCAACACTAACAAAAATGTAGAAATTCGTAACTAGAGTGAAATACCAAGAAAACACCTATTTTCCAACCCAAAAACAAGAGTTTTATTAAAGAAATGAAAGCCTTAGGGAGTATGTTTGATTAAGACTTAGTTTTAGAAAGAATAAATGAGTTTTTCATGAGAAACAATCTCAAAAACAATTGTCCAAAATTCTGATCAAAAAATGATCCCTATTTAAACAGCTAATTCCAAATGTCAAAAAGGGTATTTTAATGGAAAAATAGAAGTTTTAGGGAATAGATATAATAAAAACTTGACTTTTATGAAAGTAAATGTGTTTTATCAAAGTAGAAACCTAAAACAAAGGAATACTTTTTCAACTAAGATCAAACAATATTTTCCTTTCCAAAAATTGTGCAAAATTCGTCACTAGGCAAAAATCGCTTTAAAACATCTATTTTCCAACCTTTAAATGAGGAAGTTTATTAATATAATAAAGGTATTAGGTATATGGGTTATCAAGGCTTCATCATAGTAATAATATGCATGATTTTCAAAGGAGTAAAGCTAATTTTTTCAAACAAGTGTTCATGGCATTATTTCAAAGTGAAAGTTTTAGTAAGATTCTCTTTAATAAAAAATCATTAAGGAATTATATGTAGATAGCTCATATCATGACATTCATGGTCATAACTTGTAGATATTGCATGTTATATATAATCTACTTGTTAGAAATAATTTAAATTTCACAAAACAATTTCAAATTTTCAAATTTTAGCTACTGATAAGATATGATCCGAACATTCTGAGACCTAAATTTCTTCAAAATTTATTAATAATATCATAAATAGATATATCTTTCAAAGTAGATAGAGATCGATAGCTTACTTGTGAAATTTCAAGTTAAAATGACTAAGTTATGGCCGTTTTAATTGGAATTTCCAATTACTATGGAAATTATGAATTCAAAGAATTTTATTTGAAAAGTTTGGAATTGGTTATGAGTACTCACAGGGATATTTCTTTTGTTTAGGTGATTTTGGAATCGGGAGAAAATTTCGTGTTTCTGGATCACTACCATTAGAGACCCGAGACCATGGCCAAGTGACTCACTATCTTTAAATTTTATGCTTGTGAATGTGCTTGTAATGTTAGTGGCATTAGAATTAGGGTAAGATAATAAATTGATTGTGTGTATATGAGTTCTTCTTGGGTGAATTGATGATAAGAATATCGAAATGAGCTTGTTGTAAATATTTGAATGATTTAGTATGGAATTGAATTGTCTACAATATCTATAAATTATTAAATTTATATGCCATGATCTTATAATCAAATTGGCCATGCATACCATATGTGAGTCACATTGCATAGGTTATTATACCTTCGTGGGAAGAAGGCATAATAGCTGGGTAATGAGGGGCCTGTAAACTCGAATGTTGGCGTAATGGCCAGAAATTGTAATGTTGGCTTAAGGGCCGAATTAAAAATGTGTGTGGGTGGGCACCTATATCAACCACAATATAAATGAGAAAAATTGAAATCTATGGTCGTATGGGCCTAAAACATCTAACCCTGAATGGAGGGTGTAAATCCATTCAACATAAAATTTATGGACGGTCTTATGTCTTATATGCTCACGTGCTTGTGCATTTCATATGGTTGTTAATATAACTTGCCTGATATATATATATATATATATATATATATATTACTTGTTGAGTATTTAATTTTGGAAAGTGGAACTCACTAAGCTAGCATAGCTTACACCCCTACAGTTTCTTTCTAATGCAGTTCTCGTACTTATGGCTGCATCCCCGAACCTGGCCAAATCAGGTAATGAGAGACGAGGAGTTATCTCCTTAGAAGTTCACAATTGGTTTGTATAGTTTTTAGTAGTAAATCTAGAAAGATCAATTGTTACCAAAAGGATAATTCCTAAACTTATGTGTAGAGGGGGAATGCCCCTTAATACATTGTAATTGATCTTGAGATATCTGTGGTTTATACTTTTATACTTATCCTATCAAATTGAACTATCTTTCTCTAATTGTTTATGTATTCTATTGTCGTAAGGGAATGCCTTGCATACTAACACAAAACTTCTGAATAACTGTGGTAGTGATTCTTAAGTCTCGTTTAGCATGTGGTAGACTGTTACATTTAGGGTATCCTTTGGGGCGTGACAAACCCTAACTTATAAAAATCTCCAAAATCCTAACATGATAGGAGAAACACCAAATCCAAAACTTCTTCTTTAATTGACTTCCACAAAATCCAACAAGAACAACTTTTCTCCACAAAACCTCAATTTATAAATTAACAATTTAAGACAATTCATTATCAACATAAATCTCTTACTAATTCTAACATTAAGTGGATGAAACTTGCTTTGATTGACTTAAATCCTGATAATTTTCCAAAAGATAGGATCTTTTCAAAACCTAAGCCCTAGGTTTCATAAAAAGACATAACCCCAAATCACGAAATCATTCTCTTTATTTTAAATCTATGATTGAGAAGATACATTTACTTGATTTGAATATTAATCCTTGCTTGTTTTCCTGAAAGATTGGATCTTAATGAAAACTTGGGTTTCTTAGAAAAATCCCTTCAAGATCCAAACAAAACACTAAGCGACTGATTGATATGTAAAGAGTTTGATAATTAAAGGTGAAAAACTTACTCTTGATTGATTACTAAGCCTCCCTCGAATCCAAACTCCAAGAATTGATGAATCAAACCCTAAAGATGCTCTCAAAAAGGAAAACCTCAAAAGGAGCAAATGAAACATGAACCCTAGAACTCCATATATAAAAAACATTTCAATAGGAAAAACTAACACTTACACCGGCGGCCTTCATCCCAACGCTAGTGGACTTGATACTTACACCGACGGCCTTGATACTTACGCCAGCGGCCTATATGTCGGCTTTCACAAATTTCATAAAAGGTCCGAGAGCTTTTTGCTGGTGGCTTTCACATATAGGCCGGTGACCTTCATGTCAAAGCTAGTGGCTTTGACATCAGCCTAAGTCCTTTTGTCCAAATTTTTCAGGTACAACTTCCTCTGGCTCAAATCTACCTGTTCAAGGATAAAAATATCCATTTAAATAACATCAATTTACCTTTTTACCCTTTGTTATAAATTATTTACTTGTATATCACATCTCTCCCCTCCTAAAAAGAACTTTCATCATCGAAAGTTACCTGGATTATTGAAACAACTTAGGGTATCTTGACTTCATATCTTCTTCCAACTCCCACATCACTTCTCTTTTTGTTTGATTTTTTCCATTGAAACTTCATGTACTTAATCACTTTGTTTCTTAAGACTTTCTCTTTTATATCCAAGATCTTCACCGGTCTCCCAATTGTCGAAAGATTCGGCTGCACTTCCAATGGTTCAAGAGCTCTATCTTTTCGGGATCTCTGACATACTTTCTGAGCATAGATATGTGGAACACGTTATGTACTCCTTCCAAATTAGGTAGTAAAGCCAACATGTATGCCACATCACCTATCCTTTCCAATATTTCATATGGTCCCACATATCTAGGATTCAACTTTCCTCTTAATCCAAATCTGATAACCTCTTTTGTTGGTGAGATCTTAAGCAAAACGTGCTTTCCCACTTGGAATTTCAAAGGTCATCTTCATTTGTCGGCATAATTTTTTTTTTTATTTGAGCAGCTTGCAATCTCTGTCTAATCAACTTGACCTTGCCAACTACATCTTGCACTAACTCAGGTCCTAAAAACTGTCTTTTACCCACTTCATCCTAATGAATACGTGCTCTATACTTTCTGCCATAAAGAGCTTCTGTAAACCCCTAGTTTTTATGATAATTTTAAGCTTAAATCTTAAATCGGGAACCCAAAGTCAGCAATTCCCTATTAAAATGTAACAGTTTAGATTCGGCATTCCCGTATTTTTCAATCCTAGAAGAATAAATGGGAGTTATGTGTGGTGGAGTGTATAATTATATAAGAAAATTTAAAAATATCTGATTAGATAAAATTTGGTTTATTTCGAGCCTGATCGGGTATAGTCCTCAAAAAAACATGTCCTGGGGCTCGATAATTTAAAAATATTTTATTAATACCATTAGATTCGTAATTTTATAAAGATTTCAAAAATATCAGTTTTATAATTTTTTGATAACTAAAAATATATGACATTACAATTATACGCGAATTTTCTTACTACCGGTATTAATTTTTATCTCCTACATTATTTTATACTATTCATTGTATAATACTACTCTTCATTATTTAATGCCTATACTTTATTACCATTGGACCTTATTTTTTACCATTCATCTATTTTACCTTTTACATTTCCATATCTCTTTGCTTACATCAACCACTCATATCACATCTCTTAATCATCAAAACAATTGAAGAAATAATTTTTTCCCTTTTCCTTTACAATGGTTGGCACTACATATATATATATATATATTATATCTATTTTTTTTCTTTTTGATTTAATATAATTCCACACAACTTCACTTCCATTCTTCTATAAATACCACCTCCTCCCTTCATTCTCACACCACCCTTCCAACATAAAGTTGCCATGCCAAAATACTCTCAAACACTCTCTCTAAATTCTCTCTTTTACTACCAACAAACACTCTTTACATTTTCAAACAAATCCTTTTCAAACACTATCTACTTTACCAAAATTACAACCTTTCTTCTCCATTTCTCTTACAAATTCTTTAAGGTAATATTCTTATTTCTTTCATAAAACCATGTCATGTAATTTAATATGACCAAGTTGGTGTTTCCTAAACTTCAATGTTATGAAAATAATACTATCTTTATGTTTTGTTCTTGTTCATGGAGATATCTTTTCTATCTTATTATATTATGTTGTTTTATGTGTTATTTATTTGCTACTCTTGTTATATTTAAATATTTATTTTTTCGCATTCGTTTTAATTTATAATCGGGATGGAATTTATTCTTTTCCCAAGAGCCTGACATGACATACATGACAATACTTAACGATATTGTTGATTTGTTTAAATTGTTATTTTCGCTTTTGTTTTAATTTATAATCGAGACATAATTTAACTTTGATAACCTCTTTTCATAAATAAGTTTTTCTTTAAAATATGCTTTATGAAAATCTATAATCACTAAGAACTCACAAGGTTTTAAACCTAGATAAAAGGGGATTTAATAGATTTAGTAAAAAGGGTCCAAATGTGAGAATAGTTTTGAAAGAAAGATCTAAGGATCATTTTGTAATCATCATAAAGGTAAAGGAATGAGAATAAAAATGAAATCTTTTAAGATGAATCCAAATTCTAATCTATATTTCAAAAACTTCTCAAAGTAAAATGTGACTTTTCCAACCATCAAGGGACATTGTCTTGAAAAAAATTAAAAATTAGACAATAACACTAGAATCATGTGTTTAATATGAGTTTACTTATGTAGAAATAAAGTTTCTCAAACTATATTGATAACTAAGTATTTATCAAAAGGTTTTGAATGAGGAAAGCTCGAAATTGTTTGTTTTGAAGATTGGAATTTTTGTAATGATTCTGTGATAGTTAGGTTTTCAACAAAATGACCATATATGATAAAGAAAACCTTAGAAATGGATAGACTTTTCGAATAGATAGAAATCGGTATATAATATGCGAAATTTCGAGTTAAAATGAGAAAGTTATGTACATTTTAAGTTGGAATATCCTTCAATATGAAATTTGACGAACTAAGCAAATTAGTTGTCAAATTTCTTTAGAACTTCCAAGAAATACTTATTGTGGGTATTTCTTTTGTTTAGATAATGAGGAGACGAATTTCCATACCGTGAGGATTATTTTGATTCAAGAGATTCACCATGGCCGAGTGAGTTCATTATTTAAAATTTGTTCTTATGATTTTGTTTATAAAATAGTGGCATTAAACTTTGGAAAAGATAAAATCGAAAATGTGCATTTGAATTATCCTTCAATGAACGAATGTTAAGTATATCGAAATGGGAATTGAGTATAATTTATGATTTTTTAGCTAAATTTTGATGCGTCTAAAATTGCTATGATCACCTTCAATGAATCAACTAATATGTCATGATATTATCAATAAACTTTACATGCATACCTTGATTGCGTCACATTGCATTGGTTATTATACGTTTGGTGGGACAAATATATACTAACTAGGTTGTAGTGCCCATAATTCTGTTTGGAGTAGGCACCAGTATTAAATACAATTTTTATGGTGGTATAGGCACTTGAAATAACTATAAAGGTTTGATTTTAAAACTATGGTTGTATGGGCCTGTAACACCTAACCCTGAATGGAGGGCAAATCTATTCGACATATGATCCTCGGAAAATCATATGAATTGTTTGCTCACGTGCTTGTGTATTTCATATGCTTACCTAAATAACTTATTATGCTTTGAAATTGTTGAGTACTTTTTTTTGGTAATGAATCTCACTAAGCCCGTTAGCTTACCCCCTTATAGTTATCTTTTACAGCACACATACCAGTGGCTTCAACACGAGGTTGTTTTACTCAAGTACTACTTTTTGGGATACTAAGCTCTTTGGAGAAGATAGATCTTAGTTTAGGCGTCGGCTTCTAGTTAAATTTCCTTATGTATATTTGTTAAAGACATTACTACCAGACTATAGAATCTTATTTTGACGGGGGTATGCCCCTTAGAATTATGTAAAACTTAAAACTATATTTATCGTTGAAATTTCCATTCTTAATTGTTTATGTATGCCTTCTTAAGCAACTCATTGCAAAGATTGGTCCTCTATATTGGTGAAAGTACGCCTTACATTCGGTGTCTAAACTTATGGGATGACTAAGGTTGTCATACTTAAGTTTAAATATTAAATGTGACGGACTGTCACGTTTAGGATACCCTTTGATGCGTGACAGTTTAAGTTAGTATCAGAGCATGGATAAGAATTTACAATCATAACTAAGAAAATAGACTATGAAGAAATAAATAGAATGGAATATAAGGAGGCTTAGTTAGAAATAGAAATGAGTAGATAAGTTTTCTAACTACCTTTCTTTTGTTTGTAGCTCACCTTAGAAGAAGTTTGCTTAGCGGCACGCTTGATTCGTAAATGACCTCTTGAGACCTTAGTAAACTATCGACTAAGGCTTAGGGTCTTATGTGAATAATTTGCCTTAGCTGGGAGGCTAAAATCCTTTAAGGAAATGTTTTCCCTATGGAAGAAAGGACTAAGGTACACTGAGTAGGATCGCATAGTAGATTCGGTAGGATATTGCCCATCAAGGAAAAGACATTAGTTCGAACTAGAAATCATCTACCTTGTTGAGAGGATTGCTACTTACCATACTGTAGAACCAATGTTACGAGAAGCAAATTTTGTGCCAAGAAGAGAAGGAGAACCTACCTTTCCCAACTTTGAAACATGGAAGCCAATAGGGAACTAGTTTGTGTATGGTTATGATCAGCTAAGTGATTGTAAACCCCCAAAAATTTTCATAATTCTTAGAAAATAATCCTAGAAGTCCAAGTATCAACAATTTAAATCCCAAAAATCGACTCAAGATAAAAACCAAATTCTAACCGAGTCAAACACCGGAAACGAAACCCTAAAAATCGAATCAAGTTAAAACTTAATTCCAAATAAGATCAAAAACAGTTTTCTGAATCTTCAGAAAACGAGAACCCTTGAAAGAAAATATAAAGTCCAACTACCGGTATAATCAACGTCCGTACGCCAATTAAATCATCTACCCAATTCCTAAAACGCGAATCAAAACGATAGATCCAAATACCTTAACAACAAAATGATAAAATCTTAAATCCTTCGATAAAATTTTAGAATCACAATTTTCAATTTTCACCAAAAGTCAAACTGAGTCAACTCATAACCCTAGACTCGGTTAAACGATCCTCAAACTAAAAACTATTAAATAATCAAAGATAAAATAAGATAAAACATAGATGTCGAGCTAAAAATATAAAAGGATCAAAACTCGAAAATTATACGATCTTACGAATATCTCGACGAAACCAGAAGTCAAACCAGAACGCTAAAGTCAACAAAGCCTATAACGAACCCTAGTGTATAAGGTCTGGCAATCCCGCGTTTTCAAACCTTAGAAAACGAAATTAAGCCAATAGCTTAAAATAGTTCGTAATAATATAAAGTGACATAAAAATATCAGATTCGCGAATTTTGAGTGTCATTCGACTCAAACGGGATCAGTGCTCGAAAAACGTGTCCCAAGCTCGGAATATTAAAAATTTTTCGTTTATACCAATGGACTCGTAAAAATATAAGGATTCTAAAAATATCAGATTTAGAATTTTTCGATAGCTAAAAATTACAGATATCGCATTATTACGTGTATTTTTATTACTATCGATAATTTAATTGTCTAGTCTACTATTCGTAACTTTTCTACTATTTATTATTATTTCACTATCTCTACTTTTTCTTACACCTACATATCTATTTTCTTACTTTTTATATTTCCAACACAACTTTATTTACATCAAATTTTCACATTACTTCTTTTATTACACAAAAAAATAAAATAAAACAATTCCTCCCCCCACCCTCCACCACCCCCCCCCCCCAAACCCCACCCCTCTCTCAAGAAGAAAACCGGCGCCACTCCTTCCCCATTTCCCTCTCATTTATTTTCTTTTTCAATTATTTTATTACATCTAAAATTCACTCCAAAAATTCTATAAATACCCAATTCCTCTTTCATTCTTTCACATAATTCATTTCATTACCAAAACTCTCTCAAATTCTCTCCACAAATCTTCTCTTCAAGAATTCTCTCTACCAAAACTCTCTTAAACCAACTCCTCACAAAAACCATTCCTTATACATAAACTATCTACCACATATCACTACTCCCATAATACCCATTTCATTTACCATCGTCATACCACTTACACACTTTAGGTAAATATTTCTTCCAACTATTATTCACTTATGTCATGTAACTTAACATGACTATGGTGTTGTTTTGAAACTCATATGAGTAGTAAAAGCAACAACATGTTCATGTTTTGTTCTTGTACATAAGTTTTCTATTTTATTATGTTGTTATTATTTACTTCTAATCTAACATATATATATATTTATTTATTTAGAGCATATAAGCTCATTTGTTATTTATTTACTTTCAAGTTATGCAATTTATTTATTTCATGTTGTTATTAAGACTAGTCTTTCTAGTCTTAGACTTGTTCATATCAGGTAAAAACAATCTTTTATTTATTTTCTTTAATCTTTTGGGACTAGTCCGTTCTTAGTCCCAGAATGCCTTGATGAAGCTAAGGTTCCCAATACTTGATATTTTATTTTCTTGCTTATTATTTGTTTCTAGTATTTTTTTATGTTCTTATTACTTTATATGCTCATGATACTTGCAATTACATAATGTTAATGTCTCAACTAATCTAAAAATAGAATTTTACTTTATGAACTCAAAGCTAGATTTTTGATTATATGATTTATCACAAAATCATGAAGTTATTATCAACAATGTAGAAATAGAGTTTTCTCAACGTTTTCTTAAATAACAAAGATAGATTACCAAGGAAACATAAGAAATAAATATTTTTTTTATATATTATGGTAACCTAAGTTTTAGTAGAATAAGTTGTTAATATTAAAAGTTTTTACAAAAAACTTAAGATTTAAACTGTATGACGAAACCAAGGAACAACTAGTTTTCAAAGATAAAATCAACCCATAAAGTTACAAACCCACTTAGAAAAATAATGATTTTCAAGTCCCTAAAGAAAAGACTTATTTTCGAAATAATATAAACAAGATAAGAATAGAAACAAATGATTTTTACCAATAAAGATTATTCTTTTCAAAAGAAATGAAAGAACAAGTTTTGGAAAGCAAAAACTTATATTTTAGAAATAGATATAAGAAGACAAGATTCATTTTCTAAAACCATCATAAATACAAAATTATAAAAAGGTTTTCAACAACCTAATATACTTTTTGATAAAATTGATCTTTTATCACTAGAAGTGAGATTTATGAAAGAATAAGGTTAAAAGAAAATTTACTTGTTTTGGAAAAAGGAATGAAGGAAATAAAATAAGAATATACTCATTTATAATGAAAATATAAAGTTTCTTCCAAATACTTGAAAAGGAATTTATCAAAATAAGTTTTAACACGTTAAAAAGAATTGTTTTATGAAATAAATTGTTGAGACACTACCATTAGAAATGTTGCATATAAAGTGAGCTTATCTATATACTCAAAGTATTTATCAAATATACGTTCATATATATATATATATATTATAGTTACAAAAGGATTTCTCTTTAAAATAAAGTTGAGTTAGAAAACGGATTTGCAAAAGTCTGGTAATTTTCGTTTTAAATCTGTAAACAATGTTTTTGGAACCCAAATAACCTTATATGACAAAGATAACCTTAGAAATGGATAGATCTTTTCGAATAGGCAGAAAACGGTATATTATATGCAAAATTCTGAGTAAAAATGAGCAAGTTATGGCCATTTTAAGTTGGAATTTCCTCTTGTACGATTTTACCGTGATTTTAAGAAAAGTCTAGAATCTCCAAGAATAAGAAATTCATGAAAAACTTATCCCGGGTATTTCTTTTGTCTAGGTGACGAAAGATACGAGATTACCCTACCCGAGGATTACTACGACTAAGAAGATCACAAAATGGACGAGTGAGTTATTTCTTCTAATTTCATTGCCTTGCTTGTGCTTGTAAAGTAGTAGCATTAGTATACTAAGGAAAGATAAAAATGGATATATATTTGGAGAATTTGGGATTATGTGTATATATGTGATTCTATGTTTATGCGTAAAATGAGAATTAAGAATATCGCAACTTCGAACTGCTTGATTAAATAATTTTGTTTACTTACTTGTATGACTGTTTATTGTTTGCTAAATTGATTGATCGCCCCTAATAAACCTTAATAAGGTTTGGCTTAAGAAACTAAAACGCTCACGCATAGCATCCATCGAGTCACATCTTTTTCGGAAGGCTGCCACTCCTACGCATAGAGTTGGATTGGCTGTGATCGTGCGGTGCCACGGGCCATGTTCCTTCTTAAAGAATCCAAATCGCTTGGGGAAAGCGACTCTAGGTTTGAAGCCGAGCCAACCGAACGCTGTGGGTGAGGACTTGGGGACTAGCAATAGAAGGTCGAGGACCTTCAACCCGATTCCCTAACCCGCGATACGGACGGGTAAATCCGTTCTATATATGGTTTCTGGATAACTATATATATTTGCGTGATCATGTGATTGTTGCATTATTTGCATAGCATATGCGTCAAAATCTAAATGAACTTGTTTGAATATATGGTGCGAATAAAAAGGAATATCTCACTAAGCTTGTCGAAGCTTATACCCTTGTAGATTTTGTTGAAACAGGTATACCCATGGCTTAAATTGAGGATCATGACATTAAGGAAGTCATTGAAGGATGATTAAGCTTCTATAAGGAAATAGAATGATAATGAAGTAATTTTATAAGGTTCTTTATGTGTAATGATTATATGATTAGTGATGTATATTTATTTGAAGATAATAGAGGGATATACCTTAAGAATTGAAATGTAATATGTTTGTTTATGGTAAGTATTCTCTTTGCCTTGTTACTTATTTATTATCAATATAAATTGCGCTACTCCGATGAGTTCCCTTGGTGTGATGTACGCCTTGTACATGATATAGAAGCCTTTGCGTGACTAAGGTAGTCATTCCTAGGCTTTAGTATTGTGTACGGCGGACTGCCACGTTTAGGGTATCCCTTGGGATGTGACAGTGATCATACCGAATGGTTAAGAGCGAATTTGAGGAGGACTTTTATTGGACTAGAGTGTATATAAAATCTCTTTAACCACCAATCGACATGATCAATCAACCACTAGCTTTTGTAGGACTTCAACTTGAGGACGATGAGACATTGATGATGGAAGACTCCCCTATACGGGGAGAAATGAAGAGGAAGAAAATGAGGAAGTAGAAGAAGAAGAAGATCCCAAAGAAGATCCAAAGAATAAACAAGGGAATGAACTGATTGTGGGAAATCTAATAATTCCTCAGGAAGAGGAGATGCGAAATGAGGAGAATAATTCCAATGACAATGTCACAGAAGTGAAGAGAGGCAAGCACAAACGACTCAAGAAGCATGAATGTGGATCTATACTCTACCAACTCAACCGATCATAAATGTGGAATCGCGATAATGAGGCCTTGGAACCAAACACATGGAAGGACGTGTATCCTGTCGAAATCAAGGTAAAACCATAAGAGTCAGCTTTGCAAGCCAACCTTATTGATACTTCAACCAACTAGCATTGCACTCTGAAGCTGTTAGAGATGCCTTAGATTTACCTAGAAGGTCTACAAAAGCGGTTAGAAAAAGACAAATGTATCTCCACCAATTTGCAGCAAAAAGGAACCGAGGATCCTCTAGTCGTAACCTGAGCGATGCCCTTCACCATAAGATGGAAGAAAGAGAAAGAAGGAATAAAGACTCAAGCTTATCCCTAGTGTCTAACTAGAAATTTTGTAACGAATAGCTTAAGTATTAGGTTGTTTAGTTTATGCTCTTTTCGTTGTTTCGGAATAATGTTTGTTGTTGTTGCTTATTGTTTGTTGATGTGATCTCTTTAAATTTTCAAATGTAAAGGTTCTCACACCCAATGTTTGATTTTCCTTAAATGAAGTATGATTTTGGTAACTTTGATTTATGGTTTTACTATTCTTCTAAGATTAAATTATTGTTTTTGTTCTAACAATTATTGTATGTTCTTTAAATTCCTAATAATTAATTAGTCTTACATACATACAAGGGGATGTCCAATTGCGCAAAAAAAAATATAATAATAATAATTGTCACACCCCAAGGGGTACCTTAAACGTGGCAGTCCACCATACATAATACTAAAGCCTAGGAATGACTACCTCAGTCACTCAAAAGCTTCCATATTATGTACAAGGCATACATCAAACCAAGAGAACACATCGGAGTAGCACAATTTATATTGATAATAAATAAGTAACAAGGCAAAGAGAATACTTATCATAAAACATAAACATATTACATTTCAATTCTTAGGGGTATATTCCTCTATTGTCTTCAAAAAAAATATACATCACTAATCATATAAATCATTACATATAAAGAACCTTACAAATTTACTTCATCTTATGATTCCATTTTCTTCATAGAAGCTTAACATCCCTCCATGACGTCTTTAACGTCATGATCCTCAATTTAAGCCACGGGTATACCTGTTTCAGCAAAATCTATAGGAGTATAAGCTACAACTAGCTTAGTGAGATATTCCTTTTCATTCGCATCATATTTTCAAGTAAGTTCATTTAGATTTTTCACACATATGCTATGCATACAATGCAACAATCACGTGATTATGCAAATATATATAGTTGTCTGGAAACCATATAGAACGGATTTACCCCTCCGTATCGAAGGTTAGGGAATCGGGGTTGAAGATCCTCGATCTTCTACTGCTAGTCCCTAGGTCCTCACCCATAGTGTTCGGTTGGCTCGGCTCCGAACCTAGAGTCGCTTTCCCTAAGCGATTTAGATTCTCCAAGAAGGAACATGGCCCATGGCACCACACGATCACAGCCAATCCAACTCTACGCGTAGGAGTAGCAGCCTTCAGAAAAAGATGTGACTCGATGGATGCTATGCGTGAGCATTTTATTTTTTTAAGCCAAATGTTATTAAGGTTTATTAGAGGGCGATCAATCAATTTGGCAATTAATAAGTAATCATACTAGTAAGTAAACAAAATTATTCAAACAAGCAATTTGCAGTTGCGATATTCTTAATTCTCATTTCACGCATAAGCATAGAATCACATATATACACATAATCCCGATTTCCCCAAATATATCCATTTTTATCTTTTCTTAGTATACTAATGCTATTACTTTACAAGCATAAGCAAGGTAACGAAATTAGGAGGAATAACTCACTCATTCATTTCGCGATCTTTTTAGCCGTAGTAATCCTCGAATAGGGTATTCTCGTATCCTTTGTCACCTAGACAAAAAAAATACTCGAGATGAGTTTCGTAGAAATTCTACTTAATTTTCTAATTCTATTTGACTATGTTTGTCAAAATCGTATAGAATGAAATTCCAATTTAAAATGGCCATAACTTGCTCATTTTAACTCGGAATTTCGCATATAATATACCGTTTTCTACATATTCAAAAAGATCTATCCATTTCTAAGGTTATCTTTGTCATAGAAGGTCATTTGGTTCCGAAAACATTGGGTACAGATTTAAAAAATATTTCTAGATTTTTGCAAAACCATTTTCTAACTCAATCTTCATTTTAAAGAAAACCCTTTTGTAACAATATATATATATATATATATATATTGATAATATTTGAGTATATCGGTAAGCTCATTTTATATGCAAAATTCTAATGGTAGTGTCTCAACAATTATTTCATAAATAATTCATTTTGAGCTGTTAAAAATTTAACTTTGATAATTTCTTTTCATGTATTTGAAGAACTTTATATTTTCCTAGGTCGTTATAATGAGTATATTCTTATTTTATTTTCTTCATTCTTTCCCAAACACGTAAATTTTCTTTTAACCTTTCTTTCAAAGTTTTACTTTTAGTGATAAAAGATCAAAGTTATCAAAGTGTATTAAAGTTGTTGAAAACCTTTTTGTAACTTTGTATTTAGGATGGTTTTAGAAAATGAGTCTTCTCTTCCTATTTATTTCTAAAATATAAGTTTTTGTTTTCTAGAACTTGTTCTTTTATTTCTTTCGAAAAGAATCATCTTTATTGGTAAAATCATTTGTTTCTAATCTTATGTTGTTTATATTATTTGGAAATAAGTCTCTTCTTTAGGAACTTGAAAATCATTGTTTTCCTAAGTGGGTTATGACTTTATGGATTGAATTCATCTTAACTTTAAAAACTAGTTTATTTCTTAGTTTTGTTATGGAGTTAAAAGGAGTTTTTTCTTAAGCTTGTTGTGAGAACTTTGAAAACTAACAAATTATTTTACTAAAACTTAGGTTCCTACAATATACAATGAAAATATTTATTTCTTATGTTTTCTTGGTAAAACTATCTTTGATACTTAAGAAAACTTTGAGAAAACTTGTATTACTCTAGTTTTATGTTGTTGATAATTATTTTGTGACAAGTCTCTTAATAGAAATTTTAGCCTTAAGTTCTTTTAATAAAATAAAATTCTACTTTTGAATTAGTTGAGACATTAACATTATATAGATACAAGTATTATGAGTACATAAAATAATAAGAACATAGGAAAATACTAGAAACAATTAATAAGCAAGAAAATAAAATATCAAGTATTGGGAACCTTAGCTTCATCAAGGTATCCCGGTCAAGTATTGGGAGCCTTAGCTTCATCAAGAAATCTTGGGACTAAGAATGGACTAGTCCTAAAAGATTAAAGAGAATAAATAAAAGATTGTTTTGACTTGATATGAACAAGTCTAAGACTAAAAAGACTAGTCTTAAGAAAAAGCATGAAATTAAATAAATAACAAGTGAGCTTATATGCTCTAAAGATTATATATATACATACATAAATATATTTAGTTATATATGAATAATAAAATTAACATAATAAAATAGAAAGTTTATGTACAAGAACAAAACATGAATATATTGTTGCTTTTACTACTCATATGAGTTTTAAAACAACACCATAGTAATGTTAAGTTACATGACATGAGTGAATAAATAGTTGGAAGAAGTTTACCTAAGGTTTTTATGTGATATGAAGATGGTAGATGAAAGGGGTATTATGTGAGTAGTGATATGTGGTAGATAGTTTATGTATAAGGAATGATTTTTGTGAGGAATTGGTTTAAGAGAGTTTTGGTAGAGAGAACTCTTGAAGAGATGATTTGTAGAGAGATTTTGAGAGAGTTTTGGTAGTGAAATGAATTGTGTGAAAGAATGAAAGAGGAAGGGGGTATGTATAGAATTTTTGGAGTGAATTTTGGATGTAATAAAATAAATTAAAAAAGAAAAATAATTGAGAGAAATAGGGGGAGTTACACCGGCCACAATGAAGAAGGAGAGAGACTGAGTTGATTTTGTTTGTATTTTGTAAGAAAATAATTAATATAAGGTATGATTTGATATAAGATGTTTTGGAAATATAAAAAATAAGAAAATAGGTATGTAGGTAGTAAGAAATAGGTGTAAGAAAAAGTAGAGATAGTGAAATAGTAATGAATAGTAGAAAAGTACTATGAATAGTAGACAGACAATTAAAGTACCGTTAGTAATAAAAATACGCGTATTAATGCGATATCTGTAATTTTTAGCTACCGAAAAATTCTAAAACTGATATTTTTGAAAACCTTATATTTACGAGTCTATTGGTACAGAAGACACGCTTTTTGAGAACTGATCCAGTTTGAGTTCGAAGGACACTCGAAATTCGCGAATCTAATTTTTTATGTTACCCTACATTATTACGAACTATTCTAGGTCATTAGTTTAATTTTCTTTTCTAGGGTTTGTGAATGCGGGATTGCTAGATCTTAAACACTAGGGTTTGCTATAAGCTTTGTTGACTTTAAGGTTCCGGTTTGACTTCCTGTTTTGTCGAGTTATTCGTAAGATCATATAATTTTGAGTTTTGACTGTTTTATATTTTTAGCTCAATATCTACAGTTTATCTTATTTTATTTGTGATTATTTAATAGTTTTTAGTTCTCAGGATTGTTTAATTTTAGTCTAAGGTTATGAGTTGACTTAGTTTGACTTTTGGTGAAATTCGAAATTTCTGATTCTGAAATTTACCAAAGGATTTAAGATCTTATCATTTCATTGTTGAGCGATATTTGGATATATTGCTTTGATTTGCGTTTTAGGAATCGGGTAGATGTTTTGATTGGCGTATGGATGTTGATTCCATCAATAGTTGGATTTTATATTTTGTTTCAGGGGTTCTCGTTTTCTCAAGACTAAGAATTTTCATGTTTGACTTGATTTAGAATTCGGTTTTAACTTGATTCGATTTTCGGGATTTAAATTTTGATATTAGACTTCAAGGATTATTTTCTAAGAATTATGAAAATTTTTGGGGTTTACAATAATAATAATAATAAATACATGATCAAGCTAGATCACGTTCTTTATGTCACCTGTGACTTTGGAAAACTCATATGGTAGGACTATATCACTTCCTTCATCTCGACCGTGACATAAAAAAATAAATGAATTTATTATCATCAACTTCTACATGTTTATAAATCCTTCCCTCGTTTAATAAGATATTAAGAATAGATTAATTAACATTGGTAAAATTTTGAAATAGTCGTGGTAGGAGAAGAAGACATCAAGAGCAAGGTGCATCAAACCAATCAAACATGGATGAAAATCAACCTGCTGCACCACCACCAAACCCTTGGCTGTTGAACCACAAATAGATTTACAAGCAACTCATGGGCATTTGGCATAAGTGTTAGAAGCAATTAGACAGAACATGCCAGCACCAGCCGTAGCACCAACTCCACCAGCGACACAACAAGCATCAGTTGAGATGTCTTTTCATAGTAGTGCCCTGTCACACACTACACCTTTGCCTCTACCACCGGCCTTGAGGCCATATCAAAGGTCTCTACCTAAGTTTATTAAGAATAACAGATACTTCGAAGGAGCTTTTGGCAAGCTAGATGAAGCTGAGGATTGGCTTGCTCAGATTGAGAGATCTTTTGATACTTTTGATGTACCTCATCATTTGAGAGTTAATTATGGTTCATACATGCTCTGCTTAATGTACGCGTATGGTAGGAATCAAAGATGAGAGAGTTAATGCTACTAGTCACTTAGGAGAAGTTCCGATATGAATTATTGGAAAACTACTTCCTGGAAGTCTAAGGGTGCAATATAGTGCAGATTTTCTCCATATTAATCAGAGGGGATGAACGGTGGAACAGTATAAAATCGAGTTTAGTAAGCTACTTTAGTATGCACCTAATTCATTCAAATATAGCCGAGAGTTAAAGAGACAAGTTTTCCTGAGGGGATTGGATGAAGAATTAAGAAGAGGTTGGAAGAGTTCGACATTAAGACCTTTCGAGAGCTAGTGGAGAGAGCTCGGATAATTGAAGAAGCTAAAAAGAGAAAGGCAAGGACCTCTGAGAGGACGACCTCGGTTTTTGGAAGAAAACTTCATGGAGGATCGAGTTCAGGGTATCCTGACGTGCATTTTCCTAACTAGTTAAAGTATTAATAAATTATTTCCTATGATCTAGTTTTGACTTGGCAAGTGCACCTATCAATTGTAGTATAAAAATGGATTATATGGTCGTATTCCTTAGGGCCGTCGACAAGTACTGCTACTCACCCTCTTAATTATTATCTAGCAGAATAAATTTAGATCAAGATTTAATATTAATTTACTTAAATAATTTTCAACTAAAACTATACTATAAGATGCATTAAAAAATAAATTTAAATTAATTAATAACGATTCGAAATCGCTTCACCAATTAGATAACATGTACTACAAATTCCATAGTTATTGAATCATTCCTAACTGCAAGATTCCCATTTACTAGTTCAATAACTCTCTTGAGTATATTGAATCATAATCCTAGTCTTGTCTACTGGAATCTATTCCTAGTTAACAGCCAACTAAAATTGCTTTAGAAATATGATCCCAATGGTAATTATTTAATTATATGCAGAAAATTCCATAACCCTATCTTTAGGCGTCATGGGAAATCGTTATTTATGATCTATTCCACAAGTAGATTTCTCAATCGCATCCCGTGAAAATCTGATCTAATCCTAAAATGTGCACTACTTAGAATTAGAATATATTAATACAATAAAGAGATTAAGAATTCATACAACATTTAAATATATAATTCATTGAAATACATGTGCCCTATGGCTATATGAATCCTAGAAATTACTCATACATGATATAATAAGAAAACAGAACAATAGATTAAAATAGAAAGAAAACATAATAATACTCCCTTATTCACGATACAAATGCCTGAACACTTCAACAACAAAATACAAGTATATATGTATGTATATATATGTATATATGTCTGTATATAGATATCTATGCCGATCTCTATATAGATCTCTATGTGGATCTAACGTTTGTCTATCTCTATCAATATTCTGTATCTCCCAATGGATGTCTTCTCCTTCTCTTTTATAATCTCAGATTTTCATGAAGCAGTATAACACTAAGATGAATTGTTGTACCTTTTAGCTATCCTATATAATAATTGGATGAATAGTTGTACCTTTTAGCAAACCAATACAACATTTGGATGAATAGTTGTGTCTTTTATCCAACCAATGTGTCATTTAAATGAAAGAAAATCAATGACATCGTTTGGCAGAAAAATAAATCACGGGTGATCAAAAGGGCATTATTCTCACTACTCTTCGTTTTTGTCCAACTCACCTGCCTTTACACGGCCGACCAAAGGAAGGGAATTCTTGTTGTGGGCAAATTTCCTCCTTCATATCATAGGCGACCAAAGAGGAATAATTGCCTCTGATATGCATTTTTCTTCTTCTTGGGCGACCAAGGGGCCGTGATCCATGCTATGGATGATGTTTTGAGTCCATTTTGCTTCAACATGCTTCAAAGTGTGTTGTTATGATTAAAGTTACTTGAATTGAAAATATTATTGATTTAAGTATCAATTCTTAAATAAAAATATAACTTAAGACCCAAATTTTACATAAACAATAATTAATATCATGGATAATTCATGTCTATCAAATTTCCTCACAATTAAGCCTTGCTTTTCCTCAAGCAAGAAGCTAATAAAAAGGATTGTGTAAACCCCAATAATCTCAAGTAGTAAGAAAACCCCGGGAGTTGAAAAGCGAAACCCTAATCCGGTTCAGTTTAAGTCTAGTGAGAGGAGCTTAGGAATCCTAAATCCGTCTTTACTTCGGTTTCATAATAAAAGAAGTTTTATAAAGTAAATGAATATGAATTATCATTCTAAAGTATATTTTAGACCTTTGAAAATTTTAAATTCGGGAATTTTTCAATTCCGGGCCTTCCCGAGCTCAATTATGGAAAAGCGTGTCCCGGGACCACGAACCAGAAAAATGCCCGGAATATTCATTAGAACCGTAATTTCATAAGGATTCCAAAAATATCAATTTTATAATTTTCTGGGTTATAAAAATTAAGTTATAGCCTTTTCCTATTGTCCGTTACAACCGTAAAGTAGATGTCTTGTCTACTATTCACAAGTACAACCTACACTACACACTACCCATACCCTATTCTTACATCCTTACAACTACTCATTTCAATTTTCTTTCCCAAGATTTTGTAGTCTAATTAATTATTACATTTATTACATTTTAATTACTTAAATTACAAAATCAAAATTTCATACACACACACTCCCCCCCCCCCCCCCCCCCCCCCCCCCCCCCACATGGCCGGCACCCCTCCCCTTCTTTTCCCCCTCATTTTTGCCTTTTCTTCATTTATTTTATTAACTAAAACCCTAATCCATCTAATATATAAACTAAATGTTCATTCTCTCTCTTCATTTTTCACTTGTTTCATTTTTACCAAAGTAAAAATCTCTCTCCCTCTCTCTCCCTTTGATGCCGTGAGCCCCTCCCTCTCTCCCTCACACACTCAAGCTCAAATCTTCTTCTTTTCTACTCCAAAACTCCATTGGTATGTTGATTTTAGGCTTTGTTCTTCCTAAATCTTGTAATGGCAAAGCTATATCTTGTGTGTTTTCTCATTTAATCCCAATGAGCATATGCTAGGGACATGAAAACACTTGAAAAGAATATCAAGCCATCACAAGACATGGATCTAGTGTTAAATGAGTTTATGTTAAGATATTCTCTTGTTCATGCATGTAAAGTAAAGATCTTGCATATATATTGATGTTCATGCCATGAAGTTTATGATTCATGCATTATATTTAGTAGATCTAATGTTTAGACATCCACATATTCATCTACATGCATGTTCATATAGTTATTTTGATTTCCATGCATTGATGATCATAAAAATATAGCCTTGCATATGTATAGATGTGTTAGATAGTAGATCTCCATGTATAGAAGGCAAGAAGATTGAAAAAGAAAAGGTTTTGTTAGAAATGATTTGTTGGAAATTCGGATGGAATTAGAACCCTACCTTAAAGACCACCAAAACCACTTTAAAACTCATATTTTTCATAAAAATTGGAAGGTATATGTAATAGATGCCCTTAAGGAATGATTTTCATAAGCTTAGATGAGTTTAGGCATGATAAGAATATAAAACAAGTAGTGGAGTTAGAATGAAAAATATTGATATGTGGATTAATAGTCAAATTCGTAATTTAGGTCCATGCCTACATGTACACCTAGTATCTAAGTCTAAATTGGATGTTTTATGAGTTAAATGAAGTCTTTAGATAATAGATACATTGGAGCTTTAATTTTTGATGCATTAAACAAGTTTTCTCATAAGGAAAATGCAAGGAAATGAAATTTACAAAATTCGGATTTTTACAAGTAGCTTGCTTAAAAACATGTTTACTAAATGGAAAATGTTGATTTTTATGCATAAATGAAGGTCATGATCAATATAGACTTTGAGAACTTATTTTTATTTAGATAACAAGTGAATTTCAAGTATTAAAGCATAGAAACCCTAGGGAATGTAAAGTTGGGAAGAATAGCTTTTTAGAAATAACCTTTATGGAATTTTATAACAATTAGGAGTTCATAAGAGTTCATCATCAAAAATCATCAAGACCATGCATTTATTGAGTTCATTACATGAAATTCATGTTAGGAATTCATTCATATACCATCTATACATGAATCACCAACTAGGAACATTTTTATCAAAAGCGAAACAATTTTTCGGAATCGGAAAAGTGACAGAATAGATATGATCCTACTGTTCCGTGGCTTTACTCTTTTCAAAATTTGAAAATAATACTAGAAATAGATAGATCTTTCGAAGTATATAGAGATCGATAAAAAATTTGCGAAATTCCGAGTTAAAATGACCAAGTTATGGCCGTTTTAAGTCGGAGCTTCCGCAAATAGCGAGAATTCCGAATCCATCTAGTTTAGATGCATAGCTTGGATTAGCTAAATGATTAGAATCTCATTAGGATTATTCTTATGTGGTAGGTGATCCCGAGCAAGACGATACCCTACCTCCCGACTATTACTACTAAAAAGACCGGCGTTCAATGGCCGAGTGAGTACTACTTCCACTCTCAATTAATGAATGTGATTGTACTGTTAGTGGCACTAGTGGTGTAGGCAAAGATGAAAATGGATATGTATGATTGGGTATATGGGAATTATATATTTTTCTGCTGTTGATGTATGAAATGGAACTTAAGAAATATCGAAACTGGGTGTTAATCTATTGATTGATTAGCTAGTGTTTTATATGGATTGTCTGCGAATCATTGTTGGTCACCTAAAAGAATTGAATTAATATATATATTTACTTCAATTGTAATTGAACTCATTCATATCACGACGGCGATGGAGCATGAGCATTGGTTGGTTTTTCGTGATCCATAAAACGAATATGTTAGTTAATCGTGATCCATAAAATGAATTATTGTTCAGTTGACCGTGAGCTTAAACGGCGTCGTACCACAGGATTCGTTAATCTGCTAACCCGGGATGAAGGGCGTAAGTCCATCCACATATGATTTCCGGCTAGTCATATGTTTGTGGAACTCACTTGTCTGATGCATACATTTGCGTGAATAATCACTTGCTTGAATGAATTGTATTAATTGTGATATGGAAGTTCTCACTCACTAAGCTAGTTAGCTTACGCCCCCATAGCTTTTATTTGTTGCAGCACGAGTTTATCTGGCTTAGGCCGAGGCAAGCCACAACTCAGGTACCAAAGATAGGAGTTTCCCATAGAAGTTTACTTTGCTTTTGTTTAGACTTCCGTCGGAAACTAAAAGACTCTGGATGACTGTAATGGACTTGATATTATTTTACGGGGGTATGCCCCTTAGATTTTGTAAAGTATATATATGTGTTTTGGTTTATTATCTATGGCTAATGAATGCCACATTAAACTTCTTAACTCCATTGAATGAGTATTCTATTGTCGTAAAGGGACGCTTTATATCTATACAAGACTCCCGAAAGGCTCGAATAGAAATTCGAGAGTCTTTTATAGTATGTGGCGGGCTGTTACATTTGGGATACCCTATGGGGCGTGATAGATTGAAAGAATATTTACTTTAAGGAAAATAAATTTCCAATGGCGCAACTGTTAAAAATCCATATATCTCTTATTGATTAAGCAAATTCCACTAAGTGACTTTACACATTAAAGACATTGTTTTCCTATTCTACTAATCATGACATGCACTTAAGTTAATTTTGATAGAATTCCACGGCTAATCCAAGTAATGTAGCCTTTACCCTCATTATTTAAATAGGACTTCAAAATTTGAAAAACTATATACAAGATCACCAAGTAAAAGACAGTTAACCAATTCCATCCCCTTAACATAAGAGTATAGGCAATCTCAATTATCTCTATAGCTAATATAAGTTCAAGCAAAAGTCCGTACATTTTTTTTATTCCCTTGTTATTTCCTATACATTTTTCTTTATTTGTCCCGTTTTTAGGAGACTTGCAACCCATTTAGTGAGCTTTCAACTGTAATCCCGGGCTCATCACCCAAGTTAACAGATCTTATTCCCCCTAAGAGGCATCCCACAGGCTTAATGAGTTGAGTTGCAAGACTCACTGAACTATGGTTCTTTTGCTAAGTAAGTTTCATCGGTCAACCGATCCCAGGGCAGACGACCTTAGGTGACCAGGTTTTAAAGGGACCCCATCAAACCTCCTCATACTTAACTTTTTTTCCTCTTTTTTTAATACAAGGGGATTATAGATTGCTAACTTCATTTCATTTGGACTTCTATCATGCAAAGAATGTAGCCTTCAAGAAAATTGAATAAAACCCATACACTTAGTCAAGGTTTAGAAATTAATTAACTAACTTTTACTAAGAACCTTGTGCCAATCGTAACATATGAATTCCTAGTTAAATGACAAGGAAAACTACATCACATAGATTTCATCATGTAATTCTAACATATTAACCAAAATGCAAAAGAAAGCAAGAACATAGGACAACATTCAATATTAGTCACTTAGTTTGTTAATATGAGAGATAACAGAAAAAACTTCTTCAAAATTTTTGCACCATGAATTTTTTTTTTCTAAACATGGTTAAATGAAGAAATATTCAATATAACAACAATACTTCAATTATTCTATATATTCCCTTCCACACTTATTGGAGACATTGTCCCCAATGTCTCACTTAAATCACAAAAGAAAATAAAATAACAAAAGAAAAGAACTGGACTTCTCTAATTGATTTGATGTGATTCTACAACATATTTGGTCCTCTTATCAACTTAATGCCAGCACCGTCCATCCATGACTCTTCAAAATAGAAATGACCTTCGAAGATCCATATCACGGTTGAATAGGAAGATGTTGTGTGATTCTAATCTGCACTAAATTATATATATATATATATACACATATAGATCTGAGAAAAAGATCAATGGTCAACAATTAAGTCCATAATGCAAAAATAAAAGTAATAACTTATCATCTACACACATAAAAAAATAAATAAATAAAATTAATATAAGATTAATTAAACAAATAGATATAAAGCTAGATTAACAACAATTGAGTTTTCTTAATTTGCATACCAATTTCCTCGGCAACGGTGCCAAAAACTGGACGTGCATTTTCATAACTAGATCAAGTTTTAATGAATTATTTCCTATGATCTTTTCTTATGATTTAGTTTACACTAGGCAAGTGCACCTATCAATTGTAGTATAAGAATGGATTATAGGGTCGTATTTCTTGGGGCCATCGACAAGTACTGCTACTCACCCTCTTATTTATTATCTAGCAGAATAAATTTAGATCAAGATTTAATATGAATTTACTTAAATAATTTTCAACTAAAACTATACTATATCATGCATTAAAAAAGAAATTTAAATTAACTATTAACAATTCAGAATCGCTTCTCCAATTAGATAACATGTACTACAAACTCTATAGTTGTTGAATCATTCCTAACTGCGAGATTCCCATTTACTAGTTCAATAACTCTCTCGAGTCTATTGAATCCTAATCCTATTCTTGTCTACTGAAATCTCTTCTTATTTAACAGCTGACTAAAATTGCTTTAGAAATATGATCCCAATGGTAATTATTAAATTATATGTAGAAAATTCCACAACCTTATCTCTAGGTGTCATGGGAAATCTTTCTCTATGATCTATTCCATGGGTGGATTTCTCAATCGCATCTCATGAAAATCTGATCTAATCCTAAATTGTGCATTACTTAGAATTAGAATATATTAATACACTACAGAGATTAAGAATTCATACAACATTTAAATATATAATTCATTGAAATACATGTACCCTATGGCTACATGTATCCTAATAATTACTCATACATGATATAATAAGAAAACAGAACAATAGATATGAAATAGAAAGAAAATATAATAATACTCCCTTATTCACGATACAAATGTCTGAACGCTTCAACAACCAAATACAAGTGTATATGTATATATATATGTATATATGTCTGTATATAGATATCGATGTCAATCTCTATATAGATATCTATGTGGATCTTTATGTAGATCTCTATGTGGATCTAATGTCTGTCTATCTCTATCTATATTCTGTATCTCCCAATGGATGTCTTGTGCTTCTCTTTTAAAATATCAGATTTTCGTGAAGCAGTATAACACTTGGATGAATAGTTGTCCCTTTTAGCCAACCCATACAACAATTGGATGAATAGTTGTACCTTTTGGCAAACCAATGCAACATTTGGATGAATAGTTTTATCTTGTAAACCCTAGTTTTCCTAGTAGTCAAATAAACTCCGGAAACCGAAAGGCAAAACCCTAAATCGGCCTAGTTCAAGCTTAGTAAGAGAAGCTTAAAAACCTTAGATCTGGCTTTCCTTTGGTTTTATAACAAAAGAAGTTTTATAAAATAAATTAATGTGAATTATTTTTTTAAAGTATATTTCAAACCTTAGAAAGTTTTAATTTTGGAAAATTTTCTATTCCGAGCCTTCCCGAGCCCATTACGGAAAAAAACGAGCCCCAGGACTAGAAACTCAGAAAAATGTTCCGAAATTTTCATTTGAACCAAAATTTTATAAGGATTTTAAAAATATAAATTTTGTAATTTTCTGAGCTATAAAAAATTACAGTTATAGCTTTTTTCCTGTATTTTCCTTACTACTGGTAAAATAGATGTCTTGTCTACTATTTACCACTATTCACAAGTACGACCTACACTACACACTATCCATGCCCTATTCTTACATCCTTACAACTACTCATTATATTTTCTTTTCCAAGAAAATTTTGTTTCCTACTAAATTATTACATTATATTACTTAAATTACAAATTAAATCAAATTTAACTCACTCCCTCTCTCCTCTATTGTGGCCAGCGCCACCCCCCCCTTGTTTCCCCTCTATTTGTTTTATTTTACTTCTTTTTAATACAAATAAACCCTAATACCCTTAATATAAAACTCATTTTCACTCTCTCTCCTCATTTTTACTCTTCCAAAAATTTTGAAAAGTGAAAAACTCTCTCTTCTCTCCATCATTCTGTCGTGAACCCTAGCTCCTCACACACACACTCTCACAAGTTCATTTCTTCTCCAAATCTTCCTTTAGGCGATGATTCCAAGCTTTATCTCTACTTAATCTTGTAATGACAAGAGTATTCTTATGTGTTTTCACTATTGAAATCCCAATGAGCAAATGCTAAGGATAAAAAAACACTAATAAATGAATATCAAGCCATCACAAGAGTAGATCTTGTGTTTAATAAGCTTTTGTTGAAGTATTATTATGTTCATGCATATAAAAGTAGAGATCTTGCATGAAAAATATACGTTCATGTCTTTAAACTCATTTTCATGCACTATAAGTTGTAGGTCTAGTATTTAAGCACTCATATTTTCTTGACATTCATGTTCATATGAATATTTTGTATTTTCATGCATTAATGTTCATAAAAGCTTAGTCTTATATATATAAATGTGATAGTTGGTAGATCTTTATGAAGATAAGACAAGGAACTTGAAAAGAAAAGATTTTTGTTAGAAATGTTCAAGGGAAAATTCGTATGATTTGTAAGACCTATTTTAAAAACCCTTGAACCCACTTTGAAACTCATATTTTACATGAAAAATGAAGGGTATAAGTAATAGGTATCACTAAGTAATGATTTTTATAAGTTGAAATGAGTTTGGATATGAGTAATGTATAAAACAAGTAGTGGAATTAAGATGGAAAATTTTGAGTTAGTGTTCAACTTGTTAAATTCGTAACTTTGGATGATGCCTATGTAAACACCTAGTATTCAAGCTAAAAATGAATGTTTTATGTGTTAAATGAAGTTCTTAGGTAATGGATATAGTAAAGCTTTAAATTTTGATGCATTATACAAGTTTTCTCAAAGGAAACATGCAAGAAATGAATTTTTCTAAAATTCGGATTTTTGTGAAAAGCTTATTTAAAAACATACTTGCAAAGTGAAAAATGTAAGTTTTTATGTAGAAATGGAGGCCTTAGATAATATAGATGATAAAGACTTATTTTTATTAGATAATAAGGAAATTCTAAGAATGAAATCCCAAAATACTAATGAGATGCAAAATTTAGAAAATTAGATTTTCAAGAAGGATTTGTTGGAGTCTTGTGAGAATTGGGAGTTCTCAAAGTTTCATTATCAAAAAATCATCAAGATTATGCATATATTGGACTCATCACATGTCATTCATGTTAGGAACTCATTCATATTTTATATACACATGAATCATCAACTAGATACATTTTGATCAACTGCAAAACAATTTTTTGGAAATGGAAAAAGTTACAGATCAGATCTGATCCCTCTGTTCCATGACCTAAATGTTTTCAAAACTTGGAAATAATATTAGAAATAGATAGATCTTTCGAAGTAGATAGAAATCGATATAAAATGTATGAAATTCCGAGGTAAAATGACCAAGTTAAGTTGGAACTTCCACAAGTAGCGAGAATCACGATTTTGTTTAGTATAGATGCATGGTTTGAATTAGTTAAGTGATGAAGTTCTCATTAGGTTATTCTTATTTGGTAGGTGATCCTGAGAATGACGAATCCCTACCACTCGATTATTATTAATAAGAGATCGGCGTACTATGGCCGAGTGAGTATTACTTCCAATTTCAATTATTGCTTGTGATTGTAATGACGGCTGCACTAGTTGCTAGGCAAAGAAAAAAATGAATCTGCATGATGGGGTTACTTGGGAATTATAATTGTTTAGTATTGTTATGTGAAGTTGAATTTAAAGAATATCGAAGCCGGGTGATAAATCATTGTTTGTATAGAGGAGTTAGAGATGATTGTCTGCGAGTATTGCTTGGTCACCTAAAAGAATTGGATTAATCGATTATTAGACATCAATTATAAACTTGAACTCATTCATATCACGATGGGGATGGAGCATTAGCATTTGTTGGTTTTTCGTGATCCATAAAACGAATATGTTGGTTAATCGTGATCCATAAAACGAATATGTTGGTTAATCGTGATCCATAAAACGAATTTATAGTTCAGTTAATCGTGAGCTTACACGGCATCGTACCGTAGGATTCGTTAATCTGCTAACCTGGGATGGAGGGCGCAAGTCCATCCACATATGATTTCCGGCTGGTCATATGTTTGTTGAATTCACATGTTTGATGCATTTCACTTGATTGATTAATCACTTGCCTGAATGTTATGTTTTAATTGCGATATAGAAGTTTTCACTCACTAAGCTAGTTAGCTTACGCCCCTATAGTTTCTACTTGTTGCAGCGCGAGTTCATTTGGCCTAGGCCAAGGTAGGCTATAGCTCAGGTACCGGAGCTAGACGTTTCCTTTAGAAGTTTATTTCGGTTTTGGTTAGACTTCCACAAGAAACCAAAGGACACTGGATGATTGTAATGGACCTTAATATTCTTTTGCGAGGGAATGCCCCTTACACTTTGTAACTTTATGTATGTGTTTTGATTTATCATCTAAGGCTATCGAATGCCACATTAAACTTTTTAACTCCATTGAACAGAGTATTCTATTGTCATAAAGGGACGCCTTACATCTATACAAGACTCCCGAAGGGCTCGGATAGTAATTCGAGAGTCTTATATAGTGTGTGGTGGACTGTTACGTTTAGGACACCCCTCTGGGGCGTGACATATCTTTTATCCAACCAGTGTGTCATTTAAATGAAAGAAAATCAATGACGTCATTTGGCAAAAAAATCAATCACGAGCGACCAAAAGGACATTATTCTCATTATTCTTTGTTTTTGTCCAAATCACCTACCTCTACATGGGTGACCAAAGGGGGGGAATTCTTGCTGTGGGCAAATTTTCTCCTTCATATCTTCAAATCACGGGCAACCAAAGGGGATGATTGCCTCTTATATGCATTTTTCTTCTTCATAGGCAACTAACGAGCCGTGATCCTTGCTATGGATGGTATTTTGAGTCCATTTTGCTCTAACATACTTTAAAGTGTGTTGTTATGATTAAAAGTACCTGAATTGAAAATATGATTGATTTAAGTATCAATTCTTAAATAAAAATATAACTTAAGACCTAAATTTTACATAAACAATAATTAATAACATAGATAATTCATGTCTATCAAATTTCCTCACAATTAAGCCTTGCTTATCCTCAAGCAAGAAGTTGATAAAAAGGATTGAAAGAATATTTACTTTTAAGAAAATAAATTTCCTATGGTGCAACTGTTAAAAATCCATATATCTCTTATTGATTGAGCAAATTCCACTAAGTGAATCCACACATTAAATACATTGTTATCCTATTTTACTAATCATGACATGCATTTAAGTTAATTTTGCTAGAATTCCAAGGCTAATCCAAGTAATGTAGCCTTTACCCTCATCATTTAAATAAGACTTCAAAATTTGAAAAATATATACACAATCACCAAGTAAAAGACAGTTAACCAATTCTATCCCCTTAACATAAGAGTATAGACAATCTCAATTATCTCTATAGCTGATATAAGTTCAAGCAAAAGTCCTTACATTTTTTTTCATTCCCTTGTTATTTCATATACATTTTTCTTTATTTGTCCAGTTTTTAGGAGACTTGCAACCCATGTAGGGAGCTTTCAACCGATAATCCCGAGCTCATCACCTAAGTTACCAGGTGTTATTCTGTAAGCCCTGGAAAATTTCAAGAAATAATTCCAAGATGAACTTCGAAAATAAACCCTAAAAATGACTCCAAATTAAAACCAAGCTTCGACTAGTCCTAAATCACGAATAAATCCAGAAATTTTTTAATCTTGAGGAAAATAAGAATCCTTAAAAATAAAATAAGAACTCAATATACTTCAAATCCAAAACCACTACATATGACAAATTTCATACTTAACTCTGACTTATAAACCGGGTAATATAGAACCCAAAAACAAATTATTAAAAAGTAAATAACAATGAAACTTTCGGAAATAAAACTCAATTCAAGAATTCCAAAAACGTTAAGAGATATTAAATACTTACAAAAATAAAATTTAAAATAAATTTTTCAAATTAAATATGTTATATAAACATAAAATATCAGTTTCCAAATTGGCAAAGATCTAAACTAGAAAATCACCCAAAAATCCTAAGTGGAATACAGTAGTTTTAGTCCGGCAATCTCCCGCCCTAACCATAGAGGCCTAGGTGTAGTTTAAGTGTATAGAATAGCTCATAGTAATATAAGTTCACTTAAAAATATCAGATTGGTAAATTTTTTACCTATTTCGAACCTGTTCGGATACAAACTTCGAAAAGCGTGTCCCGGGGTTCGAGATATCGAAAATATACAATTAATACTTTTAGACTCGTATTTTCATAAGGATTTTAAAAATATAAGTTTTACAATTTTTCGATAACTAGAAATATCTGATTTTACAATTATATTCGTATTTCATTACTATCGGTAATTAACTGGTCTTTTGCACTATTCACTACTATTCATTACACGATTTTATTATTCTTATAAACCTTTATATTTTTAGATAAATATTTTATATATCCTAGAAAATTTAGTTCGTTTCGGGCTTATACGAGATCAGATTCTATTTAAGACCCGATACTAAAAATAAAATAAACTAATTTAATTATTGAAAAATATTTTTATTTTCATAAAATAAATTTTTTGAATTTTACGGGTTATAAAAATATTATTTATAGTTCATATTCGCGTATTTTGATCATACCAGTAACTTATTTGATAATTCACTAAAATAAATAAATTAATTATCTTATTTTAATTATGAAAAATCTACTACAAATATTTGGAATAAATTTTCTATTTTTTTTTATTTTATTTTATTTCATTTTATTAAGAAAGTACTCTTACAACCCATACTTTTAAGTACACTTTTCACATATCACTTTTTTTTCACTTCAATCTTTCTACACTTTATTCCACACTTCATGGCAGAAAATTTGACTTCTTTTTGCTGCCCTTGTCCTTTGATTTACTCCCAATTTGACTAAAATAAATCTATTCCAATCCTTCTTAAAGAAGCAACACATACACATTAATTACACATTTCAATTTCAAGTTGAAAACCCACCAAATTCCCTCCCTCTCTCCTCTCAATATTCACTGTAGCCCCTACCAAAAATCTGCCCTTGTTTTATTTTTTTTTCTTCTTTCAATTAATGCACTCCTTCTCTCTCTCTCTTTCATTTACACCTTTTACCTTTTTCCATTCCTTACACTTTTCTCTCTAATTTTTCCTCTCTTTCTCTCTTCTTTTCTCTTGTTCTCACAAGTAAACCTTGCTGCCCCCATTCCTTCTTAGAGCTCCCACACATATTTCTTCAAGATTCTTGGATAAAAATCTTGTCCAAAGCTTCCATAGGTGATATAGGTAAAGTATAGTGAGAGTTTCATGCATCAAATGACCTTCCAAAAGCTTAAAAGCTAAGGATGATGATGCCAAAAAAGAAACACTCCTCTTCTCCATGATTATTATCTTGTATCATTATTATTTTCTTGTTAAAAGTAGTAATATTTTGTAGATTTAACTTTTTGTAGCTTTGATTTTTGTTTATGCTTTAGATCTTGTTATTTGAGTTATTATTCTTATTATTGCTAATGATTTATACATATATTCACCATTCACATAACTATCTTAGTGTTCATACATTTATAACTAGTATAGTAAACTAGATCTAGTGTTTTGAGTTAATAGATGCATTAGACTTTTATTTTATGTTCATAAATAACTTGTAGTAGCATGATGATAGTAGGAAAGTTTTAGAAAGCTCAAGATCTATTTTATTTTCAACAAAAATCATTTTTGAAATTTTGGATAAAAAGAGAACCATATTTAGAAAAGTTATTTTTCAACCTAAAAATGTGTATTTTTCATTTAAAATGAAGGCCTTGGGAATAGATAACATAAATAAATGATTTTGATGAGTGAAGTTTAGATCTATGAGTTTGTAGTTTACTACCCATGGATTTCTTTTATATTTATGTTCATATTAAGTGTAGATCTTGGTTTTGAACTCAAACAAAAATGGTGAAATTCGTATTTAGTCAATACCCCTATTTAAAAATCACTTTTCAAGTGTCAAAATAAAATTTTTACTTGAGATAATGAATGTTTAATGTATATATATCATCAAGACTTTATTTTATGTGGTTCAAAGAAGATTATCAAAGATTAATTTTCAAAACAAAATTCTATTTTTGGATTTTGGCTAAGGCATAGTTTAAAAACATGTTTTACAACTAAAAATGAAGTTTTTATTTAAGAAATGGAAGGCTCTTAAGATAGGGTACGTAAAGGATGATTTTTCCTAAGTTTAGATAGATTTTATCAAAAGATATGTCCAAACATAAATTTTGTAAATTCGGATCTCAACGAAGACCAATTTTGAAAACCCATTTTTCAACTTCAAAACAATATTTTTATTAAAGAAATGGAAGCCTTAAGGGGTAGGTTTGATTAGGAAATGGTTTTTGAAAGACTAAATGAATTTTACAAAGAAAACAAGCTCAAATGAATTTCTCAAAATTCGGATTTGAAAATAGCCACCATTTAAACACCTATTTCCAAATGCCAAAATGATAATTTTTATGGGAAAATAGAAGCCCTAGGGAATATATATAATAAAGACCAAGTTTTGTTAAGGATAAGATATGTTTATCAAAATACAACCTTAGAACAACAAATGGTTTCCAAGAATAGGTTAAACAATGTGTTCATTCTTTAAAATTTTGTAAAATTCGTACTTAGGTAAACCACCTATGTAAACACCTATTTTTCTAACCCCAAAATGAAGGTTTTTGTTGAAATAATGAAGATGATGGTTATATAGGTCATCAAGGATTGTGTTTTGATAAAAGCAAGCATGATTTTACAAGAAGAAAAACTATTTTTCTTAAGTCTAGTAAAATTCAAAGTTTTGCAAAGTAAAAGTTTTCAAAAAGAA